>JAMRYI010000448.1:0-132931 GCA_029231635.1 Ditylenchus weischeri
GAATCACAGGATTTTACATCGCAAAATAAGCTATTTTCCTACAAGTCACGAGTTCACCGCCCCCCCAACCCCGCTCATGGACACCATCAATTTTTCAATTTTTGGCAATTTGTTTTACTAGCCTATTTGACCTAAAATAAAAAGTGAACGTAGGTCATAAATATCAGATTTTCACCTTTTCCTATAAAAATTTGAGTATAGGCCCGACGAAAGTCCAGGTTTTACGTAAAATACACGACAAAAAGATACATGAACCTTATTTTTGTATGTAGATGCGGAGGTTTGTATTTCAGATGATAAGTTATACACCAAAAGGAAGCTAAAGATCTCCTCTGTCGGAAAATACAGATCAAATTTTTAAAATACACAATTTAGAAAACTAGAAGCCATTTTAAGTCTGGAACACGTTTTTTCAGTCAAATTTGGGGAGTTTTTTTTATTTCGCCCAAAATTTGCTTGAAAAGCTAAAAGAAACGCTTTCGGGCGTTTTGAACAGCCGAGCGCCTTGATAGAATCTTTTGAAAAATCAAAAAAATTTTAAATTTTGCTCACAAACAAAAATTTTGTTTAATTTTTATGTCACGAAATTTTGTTTGCATAATTTTTCTTTTGCTCTTGCTTTCTAACTTCTTTCCTATCTTTTTTAACAAAATTTAAATCCCGTCGAAGTATGGTGGAAATGATTTGTTCAACTTCTGGGCTCAAATTGCATTGTAGAGGGTTCTATACTTAAATAGCTCACTTTTTTAGTTGGCAGCACCTCTCCAAGACACCATTTTTTTATTTTTTACTAGAAGACGCTCAACCACAATAGAGTCACCCTGTACCTGCATTTATTTTTTTAATTTAGTTCAACTCGCAAAAATCATAATTCTACTGCATGCACAGCAGTCTGTTGTATAAATTAGTTTGAGTACGGCAAAATTAATTGATTTTTACAAAAAAAAGTATATTGGATCGAAACATAGCTAATGTATTCTTTAATTATCCCCCACTCTAGGTATACATATCTGGTGAGCGTTAAATTTAAGGTTGTGATATTGCCAGGACACAATGTTTGTGGACACTTGTCTGGACAGATTGTTATTTTTTTAAACGAATCTGGACGAAATTTTTTTCTTAACTTAAAAAATCTTCAATGGGAAAGAAAAATTCAAAAAAAAATTAATCACTGTTCATGAAACTTATTTTACATTTACAGGGTAGCCCAAGTATTCCAGCCGATTTGAGCCGATTTTTTCTTCCAGCCGATTTTTTCTTCAAAACTCCAAGAAACACAAATTATGGCTCATTCGATAGCCCGAAATCTGCGGTTTTGTTTGACACCAAACCTTTTATTGAGCCTTTTATTTTTATTGAGATATGATTATTTAAAGAAAGGGGTGTGTCTTTCGCATACTTGGGCTACCCTGTAATATTATTAAAAATCAAGTTCTTCGTTGACATTGCTAGGTTCATCAAGTTCCTGCTTTTCAAAATGTTCTTCCTTTTGAGTTTATCTCAGCTGCTGACTTTTTTTGCGCTGCCTTGAACACTTTATCTTCAAGATGTGCTTAATATATGCCATTGGAGAGTCTGCGACGTCCATCTTTAGGGGCATACTTACCCGTTCAAAATTTTTACCCGTCAATTCAAAAAATTTTCCTAAAATTTACTGACGCACACCGACGACCTTTTAGATAACAAGGCTGTCCACCAGGTGAATGTATATGTTGTGTTGATTTTGTTTTGTCGATCGTTTGAGCTCCAGCTAGCCATTGAGCCTGTTCTGTCTTCATAATAAGTGAATTCATATAGAGACGTTTTTACATCCTTTTCAAGTTTCTTATGTAACGGGTGTCCGAAAAGTTGTGCACGGACTTTTGAGCTGATTATTTAAAGTAAAAATATTGCTGCAAGAAAATTTCAAAACGTAGGTTTTGTAACTCTGTTCGTCTTCTTATATAAAGCTGTTCTGAAATTTTTTAGAACAGCCATCATTTGGGTCCAAACACTTCTATGGTCATTTTGAGATGTTGACAAGCATTTTCATCATTTTAAATGATCAATTGCTTTATTGAATTTCAAGCGTCACGACAACAATCTCACAGCCATGTTGTAGCGCAGCTCAAGAGCTACAAAACCTATTTCACAGAATGCCTTTTTAAAATCTGAGTGTTGAGATATGGCCTTCTGAATGAAATCAATTAAAAAAATGACCAAAATCCCAAAAATTTGGAAAAACTTAGATCGATCCTGGGCATTGGGGCATATCCACGTGGTTCCGGCCCCATCCTGGTAGTTAGTGCCAGATTTTGGTTAAATTTAGGGTGGGGGCACCAACCCAACAAGTGCCAAAACAACTCACGATTTAGTGTATTTTTTGTAATTTGATTAAAATTGCTGTTGCTAAAATGTACATGTATTTGTTTTTCATAGATTAGTTGGTTCATAATTTTTCAAATTTTATATGGCATTTGCTGAAAATAAAATTTATGTGATAGAGCACAAAAACGCATCAGATAAGTGTTAGATTCAAGTAAGACTGTGTTTTCCGTTTTTGTGAGAATTGTTGAAGTATGATGGAAACTTGGTCGTAAATGGCCGTTTCTCTTCAATCAGCTCAAAAAAAACGGAAAACACAGTCTAACTTGGAATCTAACACTTGTATCTGATGCAGTTTTTGTGCTCTATCACATTTAATTTTTATTTTCAGCAAATGCCCTATAAAATTTTCAGAAAATTATGAAACCAAGCCACAACCACCTGAATTCTCGTCGAAAAGCACCCGGTTTTTTTCGGGAAAAAAGAGTCAAATTGTTTTGGCTTTAATTTTTTTATATTTGCTTATTGTCTTGTGAGTCTTTGTACTAATTTTGTTGCATTTTTCCTGCTGATCATTTTGCTATATTGCACTCTCGATTTTCTATAGAAAGTCGGCCAGGAATATGCCAAATTAGGTATCCTTCAAGTTCCAATACCAGGAAAACAGCTGATTTTGCCTTTTCTCCTGTGATTCCTGAGTGAGTTTCGGTTAATTTTCGTGCTGAATTTTTGCCTGTCTTGTAGCTCTTGAATTTCTCTACAAGTATTGACCAAGCATAATGCAGCTATACACTGCTATGACGTGCTCTTGAGCAGCTTTGAGTGAAAATTTTGCAGGTGAGAAAATGGTGGTTTTGTGAGTTGGACGCTGGTTGTATATCTTTTTGCAAACAGATTGGAGCTCACATACACTCATTCTAAAGGGTAGATCCCAGCTGTCATTTTGACATATTACATTCATAGATGTGGTCTGAATATAAGTGGTGTCTAGCTCTCGTGAGATTCTTCAGTTTCCTTGAAATGGTCGTCCATTTCAAAGCGGTTATTGGGTCACTACATCACATCCAAACACCCATACTCATACTTTCAAAAATAATCTACGTGAAATTCTGCATCTAAATCAACCAATGTAACAGGCGGTATTTCTCGTGTTAAAGTAATACAGGTTGCTTTTTGGAGTATTCAGTGATTAATCTATGAAAAACAAATACATGCACATTTTAGAAACAGCAATTTTAATCAAATTACAAAAAATACACTAAATCGTGAGTTGTTTTAGCACTTGATGGTGCCTCACCCTTAATTTTTTCCAACCTTATCGAAACACAGATTTTTTATTTATTTTTCATTCACAAACATACATCTCTGATATTTGACACCACAAGTGAAAAATATGTCTGGACCATTGAATTTTGTTCTCCACACAAAATCAGACACGTATGACAAAACAGAGTTCTGGAGTTCCGAATTCATTCTTATGTCGAACCTTATATTTGACATGATTGAGTGTCAGATGTTGATACTCTTCGTGAACCAGACAGACGGGGAACGAGAAATTTAGGGTGGGGGCCCTAACCCAACAAGCGCCGTTGTTTTCTTTGTCGGGACCGAGAAAAATATAGACTAAATCGAGAGTTACACCACTTATGCCTTCTAAAACTTAAGTAAAGAGCACCCAAATATATGTTCCAGACCCCAGAAAAAGTGCGTAAAACACTTATTAGTCACAACTTCCATACGCTGGCCTACCCTAAGCCTAAGTAAAGAGCACCCAAATATATGTTCCAGACCCCAGAAAAAGTGCGTAAAACACTTATTAGTCACAACTTCCATACGCTGGCCTACCCTAAGCCTAAGTAAAGAGCACCCAAATATATGTTCCAGACCCCAGAAAAAGTGCGTAAACACTTATTAGTCACAACTTCCATACGCTGGCCTACCCTAAGCCTAAGTAAAGAGCACCCAAATATATGTTCCAGAGCCCAGAAAAAGTGCGTAAAACACTTATTAGTCACAACTTCCATACGCTGGCCTACCCTAAGCCTAAGTAAAGAGCACCCAAATATATGTTCCAGACCCCAGAAAAAGTGCGTAAACACTTATTAGTCACAACTTCCATACGCTGGCCTACCCCTAAGCCTAAGTAAAGAGCACCCAAATATATGTTCCAGACCCCAGAAAAAGTGCGTAAAACACTTATTAGTCACAACTTCCATACGCTGGCCTACCCCTAAGCCTAAGTAAAGAGCACCCAAATATATGTTCCAGACCCCAGAAAAAGTGCAAAACACTTATTAGTCACAACTTCCATACGCTGGCCTACCCCTAAGCCTAAGTAAAGAGCACCCAAATATATGTTCCAGACCCCAGAAAAGTGCGTAAAACACTTATTAGTCACAACTTCCATACGCTGGCCTACCCCCAAGCCTAAGTAAAGAGCACCCAAATATATGTTCCAGACCCCAGAAAACACTTATTAGTCACAACTTCCACACGCTGGCCTACCCTAAGCCTAGTAAAAGCACCCAAATATATGTTCCAGACCCCAGAAAAAGTGCGTAAAACACTTATTAGTCACAACTTCCATACTGGCCTACCCTAAGCCTAAGTAAAGAGCACCCAAATATATGTTCCAGACCCCAGAAAAGTGCGTAAAACACTTATTAGTCACAACTTCCATACGCTGGCCTACCCTAAGCCTAAGTAAAGAGCACCCAAATATATGTTCCAGACCCCAGAAAAAGTGCGTAAAACACTTATTAGTCACAACTTCCATACGCTGGCCTACCCCTAAGCCTAAGGTCTAAGCCTAAACTTGTTGTTCCAAAGGGTAGTTTCAACGATTTTTAGAAGGTCTGATTTGGGGGGGGGTATTCTATACTAGCGCCAAAATTTCTATCACTGTATACATGTACAATGTTTGTAAAAAAGTTAAGAATTATTATAATTAAGTTTAATAAATTCTCAACAATTATTTTTGGTGTCTTTTTTGGAATAGAAAAAGCAATAACTACTTTTGCTGTGTATAACCACAAATGATTTCTCACCAAAGCACATTCAAAGACAGCTAGTCTCAAGTGGAAACAGGTTTGGCATTTAACGTTTTCAAAGGTGTTTGAGTCAGTTTGTTGCGATTGTATCTCACAGCCTTTTCCGGTCAACCTGTTTTGCACTGCATTTTAATTATATTTTAAAATCTGTTCCATTGCATGTTTGAGTAGAAGGCAATGACCCCTTCTGTAGAGACCCTTACTAAAACAGCCAGACAACAGTTTATTCTGGGCAATTATGAGGCTAGTGTGGCCACTTACAGATTAGCTATAGGCAGGTTGTCTGAAAGAATACAATTGCAGTCTTCAGAAGTGACTCTAAGGAATAAATTGGTAGAGGTTGGTATCTTTTTGATGCTAAAGTGTAGATTTACTACAAAGTTTGCAGTAAAAATTTTAGCTTTTCACGTCTATTTTTTTCTGTCAAACTTAAGTCTGATTTTAAAAAATTCATATATCAGAGTTCTCAATTTTTTTTCTTCAAAAGTGTAAATTATGACTATTTTTGAAGGAAATGAATTTTTGATCCAGTGCTTATTGCCAAAAAGAAGCAAAAAAATATTTTGACGTCAAATTGTAAAAGTAAAAAAAATGGGGCCTCCGAAAAAGTACAATTTTGTAAACTGAATCTTAAAGCCTTGTCATAACTTATGATTATAAAAAAACACAATATTTTTACTGTTTTTAAGAACATAGTTTAGTTTATTTTTGCTTCTTTCGCATTAAAAAAACAATAAACTTTACCTAAAAAACAAAGCGTTTTTCACCCTTCAAATACTCATGTTTGGGACGATTCTAACCATGGTACGCAAATTGAACAAATTCATTACTTTGATTATAATCAAAAATTTTGTGACATGTTCCGGTTATAAAAATCAAAGTTGTAGATTAGTATCTGCTGAGCAAGTTTGCCATTAACCGCTACGAACATGTCTGCAACCGAAACGAGGTGGCAAAACAAACACTCATAAGATTTTAATTATTTTTTGATTATAATCAAAAGCAATCAAATTTGATTAATTTGCGTACTATGATTCTAACAAATCTGGATACGAACAATTAAATTAAACGGTTCTGATCCTTTATCCCGACCCCACCCAAGTTTTGATTGTTGAACTTTATTTTTATTTTGACACAAATAAGTTGATTCGCCTTTTAACCAGAGTTTCTTTGTGCAGTAGGACCAAGGTGACAAAAATTTGTTCAATTTCCATACTTTTAGACTATTTTCCAGTGTCCCGGTACCCTTTTAAATTAGGGTGGGGTCGGGATAAAGGACAAGAACCAATTAAAGAACAATTAAAAACCGTGTACAATAAAATTTAGTTGATTTACGACAAAAATAAACCGAAAGCCGTTTACTGGCCGGTTTACGAACCGAAAAAAACCGTAACCGAAAAGCGGATACGCCAAAACGTTGTTAACCGAAAACCGGGTACGCCAAATTAACCATAACCGTATATATTTTCAGTTTCGCAACACTCTGCGAGAAGAACTTGAATCCATAGAAAATGAGCTGATGCCATTGGAGAACCAGGTAAAAGCCAAATTTGAAAGCGCCCTAGCTTTGGAAGCCTCTTCCAGTGACTCTCCTCCAGCTGATCCAACAGTGCGTCCCCATCCAATCACTCCAAACACTCGACCACTAGGTCCAGCGCTCAAAAAGGTAGTTCCTCGAGGGAGTCCTGTTCAAACATCCGCATCCAAAAAGACACTACCTGAAAAGAAGAAATTGGCAAATGTTAGTAAGCCAGGTGGAGGCAAGGCAAGCGGGGCAGATGCAGCCTCAGCCTACAGCCAATGCTTATGGCAATATAGCTGGGCCAAGCATGTCGAAGGTTGGAGATGCAGCTCAAGAAGAAGGTGGTGAAACTAGTGAAGCAGGCGATAGAGTCTTCGAAACTATGGGATATGACCATGGTAAGTGGGCTGTCGACTCTCGCAATGACGAACGCCCAAAAAGTTAAGGCCGACACTTTTTTATCTAATTTTTAAAGGGGCATGTTCACCTATTTAAAGTTTGTCCCGAAAAAAATCCTAATTATTGAACTTCTGTATGGATTTTTTAACTTGGTTTCTGACAAAACTATACCTAAAATAAAATTCTAGGCCTTGTTTTGATAGAAACCAAGTTGAAAAATGCGTGCAGAAGTTCAATGATTAGGAAATTTTTTTGAATTCCCGGGGATAAAATTGAACAGGTGAGAATGCCCCTTTAAAGTATTTTGTCAATTCTGATCCGAGAGTTTAGTTTGAAATATTGCAAAGATTCCTATCTTGAAGATTCCTATTTTGCCGGTCGTTTCTCAGAAACACGATAATTTTGCCATTCAGACCCGAAACACTCGATATAACATCGGCCTAAATCCAAAAAGGGCGGTGCTATATTGAGCGTTGCGGGTCTAAATGGCGAAAAAATCGGAATTTTGCGATATTTCGTTTACCGTATTTTCTCTAATAGTCGGGCATGCCCGTCTATTTTTCAACCCACGCAAACGCGACGATACTTTGTTAACAACAAATCTATTGAAGCATCACTATCGTATTCGATATTGGTACTCCTCAAGAGCGATTTCTTCGAACAGATCGCCATTTCTTTGTCCTCGCGAGCTTGGTGCAATTTGATTCGTCCGCCAGGCACCGTCCATCCTCCTTGAAACAGTGAATCTTGTAATCCTCGCTCCCGTCCGTTGCATGGTCTATTCCAGCACGCTTTAAACGACTTCTCAATGAGCATGCCCGTCAATTAGAGCGGCCATCGGAGGAGCACGCGGCTGTCATTGAGCATGCCCGTCATCATGCCCGTCTTCGTAGTGCTGACGCATCTTCGCCTTGAACGTTTAGAGCGTGCCCGTCTATTAGAGGAAATACGGTAAATTACTTTTAAAAATTAGGTTAAAAAGTGTTGGACCTTAGGCACAAACGAACCTGGGGGGTGTTTTTTATATCGAACGTCTACTGTATTTGATTCTATTTAAAATTCAAACATTTTTTCAAAACTTATTTAAGAGCTAGTATCCCTTATCCAGAATGCCATCCTGCAGCAAAACCAGAACTCTGTAATGTGGAAAGATGTTGCCGGACTGGAGAACGTAAAAGCCCTTCTAAGTGAAGCGATTGTGCTGCCTATGGAGTATCCTGACCTTTTTAAAGTATATTTCCACTGTTTTACAATTTTTTGACCCCAATTTTTCAGGGGATTCGGAGACCTTGGAGAGGGATCTGTATGTTTGGCCCGCCAGGTACTGGCAAAACCTTATTAGCTAAAGCAGTAGCTAATGAATGCAAAACTACCTTCTTTTCAATGTCTGCTGGTATGCTCACCTCCAAGTACAGAGGAGACTCTGAAAAACTTGTCCGTCTTCTCTTTGACATGGTTAGCTTTTCCGTAAAATTTGTTGACAGAGTAATATAAACGCTTCTAAAACTTTTCATTTCACACGGACCATTTCGAGCAGTTAATTGATGTTAGCTCTCGACACCGGTTATCTTATACCTGTGAAGATCGGCCTTCCAGTGTCAGATAACTGATGTGTCCCATAACTGAGGTGTTAATTAAACGATGTTCGATCATATAGCAACGTTAAATAATCTGGAAAAGCAGGAAAATTTTTGCTGTTGGCCATGCCGCCAGTCATTTCGGGCACATCTTATCACATTGGAGTGGGGAAGGGGATTTGTAGAGGGAATGTGGTAAATACCGTAAATACTCTAATAAACGGGCCCCCTTACAGTTAACTATTTTCAAATTTGTTTTGCTATTTTTAAAAACGTACGACCACTCATTTTGTACATCTTTCCAAACTCTACAAAATGAGTGGTCGTACGTTTTAAAAAATAAGCATTGTTAGGGTGTAAATCAAAACAAATTTGAAAATGGTTAACTGTAGGGGGACCGTTCATTAGAGTATTTACGGCACAAATAAAATTTTCCTTTGATTAACTTTTTGAAGTACAGCTGAACCTGGATTTAGTGACCTTTAGAACTGTTTTTTTAAATCAAGAAACATGACCTCCAATAAAGTAACCACCAATTCTCGATTTAGTGATCTCATATGTTTGGTCTTTGGGGGATCACTAAATCTAGATTGAACTGTATGAAAAAAACTCATAAAACTTTAAATCAATCCAAAAGTGACTTTAGAAAATAACTTGACCAAATCCTAGAATGGAATTCCTACCCAAATTTGCAAATATTTCAGGCTCGTTTCTACTCCCCAGCCACCATATTTATTGACGAAATAGATTCGATTTGCTCTAGGAGAGGTAGTGACAGTGAGCACGAAGCATCCAGACGGGTCAAATCTGAGCTGCTCATCCAAATGGACGGTTAGTTTCCCAAACTCTTTTAAAAACTCCAAATACCAAACAAAACCAAGTGTTTAGGGTGTTCTTCGGACAGCGAGAAGACAGTTCTGGTGCTTGCTGCCACCAATTTTCCTTGGGATTTGGATGAGGCGCTGCGTCGGAGATTGGAAAAGCGGATTTACATACCTCTGCCTGACCTCGAAGCTAGACTAGGCCTCCTGAAAAACTCTTTAGAGGAAGTCCAGCTGGCTGAGGATGTAGTGCTGGAAGTTATAGCTGGAAAGTTAGAGGGATATTCCGGAAGTGACATCACCAACATTTGTAGGGATGCAGCTATGGGGTAGGAATTCAAGATTATTTTGTTAGATTTAATTGATATTTGGTTGCAGTCCAATGAGAGAATGTCTCCAGAATGCGAGCAGTGATGATCTGGAAGCAAGAAGAAAAGCGCTTGATGGCAAACCCGACCTCACCATAAGAATGCACCACTTTTTGGTCTCCATGCAGAAGACCATGCCTTCCGTTTCACAGGTCAGTTTAAATGTTGTTAAGTATAAATTTTATTTAAAAATGTCTACCCGGATATGACAAAATATGACGACGAGACGGGATTCCGGTCCAAAATCCCGTCCCGTTATCCTGATAATTTTGCACAATTCCGTTGCTCGTAATTGAAAACTTGACCCTAGTATAGAATACCCCCCAAACTTATGCCTTCTAAAACTTAAGTAAAGAGAACCCAAATATATGTTGCAGACCCCAGAAAAAGTGCGTAAAACACTTACCTGGTGTAACAAAAGTTCCCGGACAAACTTTAGACGATTTTTTTTAAACAAAATTTATTGAAGCAAAAAAAACCAAATACACAGTTTTGTTCCATTTTCCTTCCTCTTTCGATCGGTATATAAACATTGGATTTTATTCATTAAAATGTCCACTATTTGCTTCAATGTATTTGCGAAGACGTTTGGGGAAGCTGTCCATGGCATTTTGAATTATTCCCTGAGGGATGGCATCCCATTCCTTCACCAAGGAATGCCTTCAGATCATCAATTGAGTTGTGGGGAGTGGAGCAGGCCTTTGATTGTAGGTATGGCCAGCCGAAGAAGTCCATCAGGTTCAATTCGGGTGAGTTGGGAGGCCACTGACCAATTGGGTTCCTCCAATCGGGGTCAACTGTGATTGCATCTGGAAAATTCTCCTTAATCCAAGCCTGAGTTTCATATGCTCGGTGGGAAGGCGTCTTGTTGGAAGGTCCATTCATCTTCCATATTCTCCTCGGCCCATGGGAGAACCTCTGCTTCAAGCAAACAGAAGTGACTAAACACAAGTAAACAGAAGTGAAATAAGAAAATAACAAACAATATGGTGTGCATAAATTATTTTTCTTCCCCTTGCTTCTTTGACTCACTTACTAAATAAAAATTAGTCATCAAGCAAATGTTTATATACCGATCGAAAGAGGAAGAAAAATGGAACAAAACTGTGTATTTGGTTTTTTTGCTTCAATAAATTTTGTTTAAAAAAAATCGTCTGAAGTTTGTCCGGGAACTTTTGTTACACCAGGTATTAGTCACAACTTCCATACGCTGGCCTACCCCTAAGCCTAAGGGCTAAGCCTAAACTTGTTGTTCCAAAGGATAGTTTCAACGATTTTTAGAAGGTCTGATTTGGGGGGTATTCTATACTAGCGCCGAAAACTTTAAAGGGGTGAAATTTTTCAAAACCAAAAACCGGATTTAAGCTTTTTGGGTGCCTAACCAAAATCAAAAATAAGAAATCGGTAGAGCTCGTGGGAGTTAAGACAACGCAAAAAATAACTTTGCAAAATATTTGCTCTGGGCTAAGATATATAGATCCACAAAGTCTAGGACTCCACCGTAATACATGGGCCGCCCTATTACAGGAAATACGGTAGTTAGTTTTTTTAGTCTTTGAGTTTATAAATAGTTTTTTAAGACTTTTGCTAAACATTCCAAAAGCCCTTTTTAATTCAAGTTGGAGAGATTATGTAGTGCAGTTTTTCTTGTTTAAATAGCTAGAAAGAATCAGTGAGAAACTTTGAGTCTAAAACAACAAAAATGCCCACTCAGCCTTTCTGGTGTTAAAATTGAGACTCCATGCAAAAACAGATCACATTATGTGGTAATAAAGAGAATTTTGAAAGTGCAGCGACGTCGTGAATCAAATTTTAGCAGCTAAGAAACGATGCAGGAAAATCCCGTTTTATTGTTACCGCCGAGATCTGATTTTTCCAACTCAAAATCCCGTTTTATTGTTACCGCCGGGATCTGATTTTTCCAACTCAAAATCCCGTTTTATTGTTACCGCCGGGATCTGATTTTTCCAACTCAAAATCCCGTTTTATTGTTACCTCCGGGATCCGATTTTTCCAACTCAAAATCCCGTTTTATTGTTACCTCCGGGATCTAATTTTTCCAACTCAAAATCCCGTTTCCATTTCCGCTCTTGGCTGGACCCGAAAATCCCGTCCTGTTATCCCGACTGCAGCCCGATCATGAACTCGATTTTTTTTGCCAGTTTTGTAGCCTCAGTCAACCTCTTTTCTAAATTGACGCCTTTGTTAATCTTTGTACTTCTAGAGTTTTTTAAAGTATATTTCATCTTTTAATTAATAAAAAAGGGGTAGTGATTGCATAATAACAATGATAATTGTCATTTTGTCAGATGACAATTATCATTCTAATAAGGAATTTATTCAAATGGAATTCATTTTGAATGGCCCTAAAAAGCTCGAGTGTAAAAAACAAGACTTTATGGTAAAGTGCTTAATGCCCTAAATAAATTTGTAATCAAAAAAATGAACTGTTGCAGGATACGGTCAATCGGTATGTGAGTTGGATGGAGGAGTTTGGCTCTAAATAAAATGTACGCTCTGTTACTATACAAAGATAGTTAATGGTAATTCCAGAAATAGTGATAACTTTTGGTACTAGTGGAGAATCCGTGTCCAAACTTGGTCCCCCTGAGCACAGCAATTTGCGAAATAGGGACCGCTTTAATTATGTCAATAATGTTTTCTAATTATTTTTTGTTCACGCTTAAAGGGTCATTGCCGTCTACGACAACGGTTGTCTTTTTGGACTTGAAGATGTGCTGAAAAATCTCACTGGTCAGAGCCTGCTAGGTCTAGTTATCATTCTAATAAGGAACCTCACAAGTTTCTTTAAGTCATAAGATGCATCGATGCCCTGGACAGTGGTGATGGTCTTTCGACCAGTTCTTTGCTGAATTCGAATGTGGCAAAATCCCTGTTGTTTTTTCGTGAAAAAGAGCTTGGTCCCCTGTTGTTTTTCTTATCAAAAAATGTTTAGCCCTAATGTTTAGCCCCGAAAATATCGTTGTAGGACAAGTAAGTTCAAACAGATTTTTTAATTCAAAATCAACAGGGGGACCAAGCTCTTTTTCACGAAAAACAACAGGGGGGACCAAGGCATATTTTGGACACGGATTCTCCACTAGAACCGAACTTTTATCTGATACGATACTATAATTTATAATTGTCTTTTTCATAAATTTGTCTATTAATTAATTTCTGTGACAGCTTTTAACTTCTCATGCATAATTTCTAGTTCGATGCCAAATAAAATAAACTTTAACCAGTGTTTGTACATTACACTCAAAACAAAAAATTTAACCCTGCCACATCGTTTTCTCTGAAATTTTGGAGGCAAATCTTTTTTTACAGCTGATTTCCGCTTTTTTGAATCAGCTACAAAAAGTGGAAAATCAGCTGCAAAAAAAAGTTTGCCTAACTTGTGCGCCTAAGATCACAAACCACCTTAGTGGTTGAACTAAATGAAGCAATCTGTTATCTCCTCTGCAATACCAAACCAGTAAAACGAAATACCTAGAAATATTTTACTGGTACTCATTCTTTTCTAGAAAATTGAACGGATATGCCTTTTAAATTGAATGACCTTCAAAAAAATTGCCTTATTAAATTTTACCAATCAAACAATGTGTAAGCACATGTGGGCGTTTCACTTCCATAAAAGGTGTTGACACTCTCGCCATGCCAAATACTAAAACCCATCGAAAAATTGATGACAACAGTTCAACTAAAGTTATATAGCAAAAGAGTTGTTTGGCCGACACCATCAGGTGTTTGTTTTATGAACAAGCGTTAGTATCATCACTATCATCCTGTCACACAGTCAAACCTCACCCCCAAAAGCACCTTATTGCAGCAACAGGGTCTGTGTGTGTGTTTGTTCTGCGTAGGTATGAGCAATTCACGCAAATAAAAGGCAAAAAAGGAGTGGAGTCTCGAAAATTCCGCATTTTATGGGATTTAGCCCATTGTAGACAGTTCTTAAAGTTACTTTACAGTTGGAAACCATATTTTCGCCAAAATGCCTAATTACTTGGTTTGCTCATTTATATTGACTTTTTTCCTGGCCACCCAGATCCAATTGAGCGTCGCAATCCAATGTGTGAGCTGTGCCAGTCCCCTTCTCATGCAGAATTGGCACAGCACTGGCTTCCCCACCCTAAATGACTTTAACAGCAGTGTAGTGTTCACGGACAGGTGTGACGATCTCAAGAGCACCGAGTTTTTGAGGGAATGCCCCGGTGTGTGCATAGAAATGTTGATAGTGGTGGCCGGCCAATATGCTATACTTAGAGGTTACATTTAGTTGAACGTTGTAACGCCGCGCAACAGGTTTAAAAAATTGTAGTAAAAAACTTTCATGTTTAGTAAAAGAACTGTTTTGAATCTTATCCGCTTTATGTAACGGAAAGTGTGTTTTAGCACTGGTGTTCAAACGGAATAGGGTTCTTATGGGTTATCCACGGCCCTTTAACATGCAATTTTGCATCAAATTTATAATTTACTCTGTCAAGTCTTTAAAGGACCATAGTTTTTGAACGCAGCGGCGTCTCCGAATTTCGAATTGGCGGGGGACACTTTTTTACTCCAAAATATGCAGCAACTATTTCATCATTTCAAACTGCTTTTTTCGGTCGTTCGTTAAAGACGACATGTACCACGATAATCAGCGTGAAAGGTTCTCCTAAAGTGCGGTGCACAATTATACGAACACCCCTAATTTCGCGTGTTTGAAGATTTTTTGAAACAACTTTTAAAATTCATTGTTGCCATGTGAAAGAGCATAGCAGAAAACGCTGTTTCCAGCCCAAAATTCAGATTTTGTATCAGTGCTACAAAAGATTTGGCTGCGAATGCAAAAGTTACCGGTGCATATTTATACGAACACTTAGAACAAAGCACTATTTTCTGTTTTTTTATCTTATATTTGTGTTTGTTCAGCATTGAATTTCTTATTTTTAGTTTAATGCCTCGTGGAAAAAATCTTTCGGAGCGTGAAAAAAGACAGATCGAAGCTTTTTCTCGTGCTGGGCTGGGTTTAAGAGCAATCGGCAGGGAGTTGGGTCAAACGGCTTGCGTTGTCAAAGCGTATCTGAGCAATCCGCAGCGATATGGTGCCAAAAAGCGTAAGGGAAGAAAGAGAAAGCTGAGCAAGCGAGATGAGCGTCGAATTTCGAAAGAAGCCTCTAATTCCACGAAGAGCGCAAATGAAATAAAGTGTGAACTGGATCTTCAGGTATCACGAGCTTTTCACTTTTCAGTCAATTTTACCATATTTTAGGTGTCAAAAACTACTGTTCTTCGGTCACTTTGGCGAAATAAAAATCTTGTGCATGCCAAAATGAATCCTGCTCCTTGTCTTCTTCCTCGCCACATCGAAGGTCGACTAAAGTTTGCTCGTGAAAATATGTCTCGTGACTGGAAAACGGCAAGCTGTCCACCAACTATTTTCTGTTTATCTTTTCTGTCTTTAGGTCATTTTTTCTGATGAGAAGAAGTTCGATTTGGATGGTCCGGACGGTTTCAATGGTTACTGGGGAGATCTTCGCAAAGAGCCGCTTTACTTTTCAAAGAGAAATTTTGGTGGTGGAAGCGTAATGGTGTGGGATGGTGTGTCTTTTGTGGGTTCCCTTTATCTTCGCTTCACCTCGACAAAAATGAAAAGTCTGGACTACATCGACGTGCTCAGTACAAGTTTGGTCCCGTATCCCAGCTGCTTCTGTCGTCTTCAGCTTATTTTTCAGCAAGAGAACGCATCAATTCATGTGAGCAAGGAGACAAGAAAGTGGTTTACTGACCAGAATATTGTTCTTTTGGAGTGGCCTGCTTGCTCACCGGATCTAAATATCATAGAAAACTTGTGGGGAATCTTGGTCCGGCGGATATATAACAACAATTGTCAATTACGCAGTGTGGATGAGTTGAAAGGAGCAATCTTGGACGCCTGGCAGAACATTTCTCTCGAGGACATCAAAAAATTGGTGGAAAGCATCCCAAACAGAATTTTTCAAGTGATAAATCGTTTCGGTGGTCTTACGGATTACTAAATTTTCAAGCCTCTGTTATTTATGTTTCGTTGTTGTCATGATGTCTCGTCAATAAAGTGCTTTGTTCTAAGAGTTCGTATAAATATGCACCGCTAACTTTTGCATTCGCAGCCAAATCTTTTGTAGCACTGATACAATATCTGAATTTTAGGCTGGAAACAGCGTTTTCTGCTATGCTCTTTCACATGGCAACAATGAATTTTAAAAGTTGTTTCAAAAAATCTTTAAACACGCGAAATTAGGGGTGTTAGTATAATTGTGCACCGGACTTTATAAAAGGCAGAACTTTTAACCGGGCATTCTCGTGTAAAATAAAAAAATTTGAGAAATAGATGAGAGAAACAAAAATTTTCAGATTTGACTGGGTAAATCATTAATTTGACGGGGGAAATTACAGGGTGTCCCAAGAAATTCCACCGATTTTAAATGGCCATAACTTTTTGTCCTGACACGATTTCGAAATTCTGCAAACGCCAATCGACTCAGCTCGCGATGAGAATTTTTTTAGCAAATAACACTCAAAAAAAAATTTTCGACCAAAATTTTGAAAATTTCCCTTGGTCCCTTTGGTTTGGAAAAACATAAAAACTCACTTTTTCTATCTTTCATCAGAATGTGGCCAATTTTGTCACATATTCAGTATTCGTTTGCTAACTGTGTGACTTGGATCGTTTTCTGACAAAATTGGCCACATTCTGATGAAAAATAGAAAAAAAGCATTTTCTGTGTTTTTCCAAACCAAAGGGGGGACCAAGGCAAATTTTCAAAATTTTGGTCGAAAATTTTTTTGCTAAAAAAATTTGATTGGCGTTTTCAGAATTTCGAAATCGTGCCAGGACAAAAAGTTATGGCCATTTCAAATCGGTGGAATTTCTTGGGACACCCTGTACTTACAGCCGTAATCATCGCGTTTTTTGTTTACAAATTTTTTATTAAATTAATTACATTCAGGATGTCATAAGACACTGCTTGGCAGCTACAGAAGCGATGTTAGTATGACTGGAGATGTGGTTAGTTTCGTATGAGTTTCGTATCTAAGTCTAAATGCATTAAAAAAAGATTTTTTAAGGGTGTTTTATGTTTGGGGTTGTTGGTTGGGCCGACCCATTTTCGGTTGGCCGACAGAAAATTTCAGCCAGCCGACAGCCCTATTTGTGTCATTCAAATAGACAAACACACTTAAACGCAAATTTGCCAAAGTAATTTTTTGGCACGTGAAAATTTGCGCATCCAGTTCTGTGCAGTGTATTTTCGCTTTTACAGACTTTTACTTTAAACTTTTACAGACTTTGAGGCCAATACCTGAAACTTCTCAGCTAATATTTTAATATGTCAATACAGGGTGATTTGTAACAAACTCTACATTTTTTGGTAAATTCGACGAGATCTTCCACGTACCAGGCGAGGATTCTAAAAAACATTGGGTTATTAGCCAACTGCTTACTCAATTGAACTGTTTTCTATAGGCTCCAACCATATTTCGCGAGTCCTGCAACAAACATTTATTTGTTTCCAAATAAATAATTTTTAATTTGGCTGTTGCATCTTATGCTCAAAATGACCGCTAGAATCTAGACAACGTTTTGGTACTTTAAAATTTCAAGGTTTATATGAAAATAATTTAGAATTCATCAAAAGTAAATGCAGCGTGTTGCGCAGGCCAACCAACGCGCTACTTGTTTTTTCTAGTTTCTAAATTATTTTCATATAAATTTTATAAATTTAAATTTTTAAATTTTCATATATCTAATTTTAAAATACCAAAATATTCTCTAGATTCTAGTGAGGAGGATTGTGGTTAGGAGGTGGTTTATTACACCAGCGCCTCCATTTGACTACTAAAATGCATTATTTCCCAATAAGAGACTCTAATGGCTTGTTCACAATGGCCGCAGTTGGAGTAAGGGTGTTCACAATAACATTTTACTCCAACTCCAATTTGTGACCTGTACACAGCGGTTGTGTTTTTTTGACACCAAAATTCATTTTTTTGTTTATTTTTTATCATATTTTGCTGGAAATCAACACTTCCGACGTAGTTATAAAGAAAAAGCGTTATGGTTAGAGTTATAGTAAAAAGTTTTCACAATAACGATTTGCTCCAACTTCGAACATTGTGCCCACAACTCCAAGCCCACAATCCCCATGGGGCGCAGGTGAGTTTGGGGCCTGATGGGTTTGAGGTGCGCTCACACACCTAATTTTAGACATGATTCCGAGAAAGACTTTTGATCAAAAATGCATATAAAGGCTCTTTTTGCACAGCTCTAGTGACCAAAACGAAGTTCTAATAAAGAAGTCTTACCTTCTTTAAATAAATGGTGAAAACCAATAAAACTCTCATTTGAATTATCAGTTTTAATCACATTTAAGGCGCGTTATAACTTGGCGTGTTACATTACCGTATATCCTCTAATAAACGGGGTCGAAAAATAATCGGCCCCCATCTAATAAACGGACCCCTTCTATTAAACTTCTATTAAATTAAAGAATTTTGTACACCCCCCGGGGATAAATGCTGCTTCTATGCCTAATTCTTTCAGCAACACTAATGTCTTCTCGCTCTTGTGCGCTGCAAAATCATCCCAAACGACTCCACCAGGTTTGATAATTTCTCTTAAGTAGTCCGCAGTTGTTTCATTGTCCATCCACACTGATCCGTTCCAGCTGATAAGCAATTTGCCTTCAAATTGTTTCACGATCCTTGGAACTGGACGTTTTCGATTGAGCAGGACATATGGCATAAGCTTCTTTCCATCACAGCAGGCAGTAAGGCATAAAGTGACTCTCATTTTTTCATGGCCAATCGTAACAACTGTCACCTAATAATAAATATACTAGATAGACTAAACTAGACACCAGTGGCAGAATTTAAACTTACATCCTTGGTTCCCTTTGTTTCAATGCAACGGTTGTCAGGACAGTCGAACCAAATAGCGGTCTCATCCATCGCCATGATTGAACTGAACTTGTTTACTTTCCTTCTTTCTTCCACGTAGACGACAAACTTAGCTACTGCTTCAGCATAGTTCTCTGGTGGTTTCTGAGCTGTTGTCATAACACGGCGAAGAGAGAAATTGTTTCGATTGAGGAACGAGTCTAGCCATCCAGTAGAGATCTAAAACTTTAAGCGATAATTCTGAATTCTTTGAAAATATACCTTCAAATCAGTGCCATGGAATACTTCAGCTGCCTTGTTCCTGATGACTCGACGAGACATTGGTTGCTTGTTCTCCCGTTTCTCTCTGACCCATTCCGCCAATCGGACTTTCTGGATTGAGCACATGGCGGCCACCACCATCAAGACAGAATATAGATACCGGAAATATCTAAAAACAGAAAACATCGGGGACACCAAAAAATGATGAAAAGTCAAAAATAAGAGGAACAAGACTGAAATCGCAAAAAAATTGTGAGGCAAAATATAAATGTGAGGTGTCGAAAAAGTGTTTTTCGTTTTGTGACTAACAAAATTCAAACAACATTTTAGGTTGAAAAATAAACGGCCCGGACCGTTTACTCGAGGATATACGGTATGTAGCTTTTTCCAGATTTCGACAAAAGGTACATAACGTCAATGCACCGACGATGCAGTGTTTTTCACTACTTATTGAAAAAAATTGTATATCTAAATCATTCTTTGTTGAACATACCTAGTCCCAGCTTTTTTCAAATTTTAAATTGCCCGTGTAACGCGCTAATATCTTTAATCAAAAGTCTATCTACTTTCCTAGCAGCAAGAAGGTGAACAAAAACATGTCTAGTAACATGCTTCTAAATTTCAGGAGTGCAATGTTGGCAACAGTTTCCAAAATGCTAATATAAATGGTAAGACCATCACCAACGCCCTGCAAGGAGTGCGCTTTTGTCGGACGGACAGCTGCAATATGAACGTTTGCTTTTCGACCACAACCGTGTCCACTATGCATTATACTGTTTTTTCAGTTAGAAGTGGCTGAGAAATTTTCGGCAAGCAAAAACTGGGAAAACACTTGCAAGATGATGCAAAGTAAGCTGGTCTATATTGCTTTTTACTTTTTTCACTTTTCACTATTTTTACCTCAGCCCCACCTGATTGCTAGTTTCAATGTGTTTACTCATTACCTTAAGATTTGTTTTCGCTCTTTTAAATTCTTTCCTCCGTTGGCTGGTATCAAATAAGTGTCCGGGGCAAGTGCTTCCAGAAGTGGGGTCACGTGCTGTCATGCCTGCCCGCCGCAAAAAAACGGCGCCAGGAGCCGACCCGAAATAGCGGCCATTACCATAAAACATAGGTTAAAATTTTTAAATGTCAAAACTATTAAACAAACCAATGCGGTGCCAGGTACCCGATAAAAAAGGGCGCGGATGCCACCGCCGACGCTAACCAAAATTTCACTACTTTTGGTCGCCGGCGGCGGCTCCCGTACATTAAATTTCTCATACTTTATACAATGTATGCGTCCCTGGATTTCCGGAGCAACTGTGTTGGGACACGTGCCCTGGTTGTTGGAGATCTAGCCCTTCCGCTCTTACAGAATGAACGTACCCCTGGGAGCATTAGATTTTGTGTTTACGTGCCCCTGATTATGGGGGTACCTCTGCTCAGCCGGGGCACGGGGCAGTGGCACTTGACCACATTCATTTAGTGCCAGCCGTTTTTTGTGTACTTTCTTGACCCAGTTATTTATATGATCTGACTAAACACTTTAGACCGAGAAGTCGCAAGGATTCCATTTTTCAAAAATTAAACATTCTTATCTCTAAAAAGGCAAAACCTTTATTTAAACTGAAAATTTTTTATGTGATAATTAATTTTAATGTGATTGTAAAAAAATTATTCAGCAAGTGACTGTGTGTCCTGCCTGCGTTTCGACAATGCGGGCGATTGTCACCCAGACTCCAGAGAAACCTGTCAGGGTGCTTGGTGCACCAAAAGCATTGGCTATTTAAATGGTGAGCAGCTTTTCAGGCATTACACTTGTTATTTTTATTATACAATTGAATTTCTCATACTTTATACAATTCTTCACAAGGTACTTGGGCTCTATACGACAATAGAACACTTTTTTGCCTTGTTTGTTTTTGTGATTTTTTAGACTTAGGCAAGGTCTAATGTTGGCCACCCCAGTATGTTACGCAAACGGACGCAAACATATCTTACATTGATGTTTGAGTCCGTCCGAACATACGCTGGCCAACCCTTGCCCACGTCTGAGCCTAAAAAAATCATTAAAAAACAACAGGAGGGGACCAAGGCAAAAAAAGCGCCCTACTGTCGTATACAGGGTAGGTCGTAAAAACTTGAAACTTTTTGAAATTTCCTCCTTTTAACCTTTCTTGGATTTTTTGAATTAAATTTTTACTTGCAAATGGCCGCGTCGATACATTCTCATTGTAAATGAACTTTTTGACCATATTATAGAATAACCGCCCCCCAATTATTTTTTCTCAGGTAGGTATTTAACAAATTATTACACAATGTTTTGATAACAGAACAATGGCAATAAAACTTTATGTAGCGAATATTATCCAACGTACTTCTCGGAATCATGTCTAAGATAAGTGAGTGCGCGCATCTCTAACCAACCAACGCCCCTGCGCCCCCTTCGTGCTTGGGTGCTTGGAGTTGACCCACCTACCTTAGACACAAATCACTCGAGAAATACTGTTGGAAATGAAATATACGCAAAAATTGGGGGGGCGGGGTCGAGGTTGATTATTCTATATTAGCGCCAACTTTTTAAAGTCACTTCATATAATTGTTGGCTAAAAACTGGAAATTTTTTGGGGGGATCTAACCGGTGCGCAGACGTAAAAAACCGGTGCGCAGACGTAAAACAGCGATTGGGTACAAATTGTGATTGGGTGCACTTTTTTGAATTCGCGCATTTTGAAAATCCGGTTTTTTGCATGTTTTAAATTTAAATTAAATTAAATTTAAATTAACTTAGGCTTAGGCAAGGGTAGGCTAACGCACGTTAGGACGGGCTCAAACGTGTATCCCAAGCTGAGCACCAAAAGGCGCCAATTTGAAAAAAATGTGTACCCAATCGCTGGGCAATCGTCCGCGGAAGCCCTTAACAAAATTTTCCAAAAAACGATGCAATTTTTACGACTTACCCTGTATAGCCGGTACTTGTTTATCTGCGGGTTTAAAAAGATTCTTCCTTACATTTTGGTATATAATAATATACCAAGAACCACCATAAAAATCAACTGAATTCTCCTTTTATGAATTCTTTTAGTCATTTTTTTGTTAAATGCGCACACCCACATACCTTAGACACAAATCACTCGAAAGTGACTCTAGATGCATGAAAAAGCATGTATACCAGGGCTTTTTTATGCGATAGGCCCTATTAAAAAAATATGTTTAGACTTCATCGTTTGTATTTTTATTGAGGCATCCAAGTACCCTTAAAGATTAGATTAACCTGGGAGACCAGGGCAAATAGCTGGAATTCGCGGCTAGTCCTTGCTGACTACATTAAAATTCATTAGTAATGGCTCATTCAGGAACCCGGATTCGGTGTTGTGGTAATGTTTATCGTGAACACTTCAACTCCAATTCCGGACTCCTGAACGACCCGTAAGAGACTAATAGGATAGCAAGACCCGCGAGCTTTTAACCTCTATCCGTTGGGTTAAATTGCAGCACCGAATTTGTGAAGTCTAGCACCTAATTTAACTTTTTTAATCTTAAGCAAAAATATGTACTATGTATTTTGAGAAAAAAAAAGTCGACCAAAATGTGATTTTTAGGCTTAGATAAGCAAAAATAGGGAATGAGATGCTGGATTATTATAATTAATTGTTGGATTGCATTATTTTTGGCTAAGATTTGAAAAAGGTCTTGGATATGATAAATTAGATGCTGGATTTCAAATACATACTTTTTTGTTGCTCATATAGACAGAGAAGTGGAGATGCGCGGTTGCTCGTCAATCAATCCTCTGAGCACAACTATGTGTGTAAAACTGGACCTGGTAGGCAAAACTTCGAAGTTAATTTAATTCAATTGTATGTGTACTATTGGATTCAGGACCATGTGTTCACACCCATGTCTGACAAAAGTCTACACCAGGTTTATTTTCTATATTCTCCGTTTAGCATTTTAACTTTGAAAAATTAAGATTTGGCATAAAAATATTAATTTTCAAAATCATTTCAAAATGTATTGGGTTGTTCGATAATTATCCAGCGTTTTTTTATTTCCTACAAAACTTTATTTTTTGTAACTTTTCTTTTAAGTATGTGATCTTTTGCAACTATGAAAGAAGAATAGAAATATATCCTTTATATGTCTGGTATTTTTGCATAAGAAGGCATAATACACTGGGAGATTCTTTCGAACGGCTGGTGCTACTGCTGGTGCGACAATGGTGAAGAACAAAAATGGCAGGTTCCGCCGAAGATGGAAAACGGAAGACAGAAGAAGCAATACAATCTCAACGGCGACGTCTACAAGGCGCAACTCGATCGTCTCCAGCGTGCGATCGAAAGCAAAAGAGCGCTGAAAAAGGATGCCACAATCTTCCATCAGGACGGAAACCGACCGCATATCAGAGCTGACGTTGTTGCCTCAATCGAAGACAAAAGATGAGAGCTGCTGCCGCATCCGCCGTATTCGCCAACAGAAGCACCCACAGACTACCACGTCAACCGCTCGTTCCACAACTGGCAGCTTGGGAAAAAGTTTGCAAACCTTCAAGAAATTGTTGATGACATAAGACAATGGATTGCTTCAAAGACACCGGATTTCTTCGCTCGTGGAATCAACCTTCTGCCGTACAAATGGGAACAGGCAATGGAATTCGATGGAGAGTACCCTCCGGAAGATTAGTTGTTGTTGTGGTTGATTTGTTATTGTGTTTGATTTGATTAATAAAAATGGTTGATGAATTGTTTTGCCAAAGTTAAAAAACGCTGGATAATTATCGAACAACCCAATACTATGCTTTATTCTGGCGCAAAAGCACTTTTTAAAAAAACGTAGGAAAAATAACTAAAACCATTATTGTTAAAAAGCAAAACCATTTTGGTGTATAACAAGGAAAGGATTTTGTTTTCCGCCCTTTTTTCTAATAAACTTAAAAAATATTTTTGCAAAAAAAACTTTCTGAAAAATTTATTCATCATTTCGGCGCCCGGCGCCGAAAAAAATTAAGTGCCATACTTTGCTCCCGGCGCCGATTTTCAAAAACGCCGGCGCCGAAAATTTTTTCCGTGCAGCTATGCCTATTACTATTTTTACCACTATTTTTCAAACAAAAAAATATACAAAATTACTGGGGGGAATAGGTTGGGGGTGCGGTATAGCGCCAAATTATTTCTGCAAAATTATATTTTTTAGAAATACACAGTGGATCAGTGCTTTTGCCAGGGTTCCAAATGCAATGGAGCCTCCGGACTAAGTGTTAACCATATTCTATTGCCTTTTATTCTGATTGTATTTATTATGCTCGTAGCAACAAGATAGATTCTTTGTCAATAATTTTTTTTCTGTTGTATGTTTGCTATAAATTTAGCTAAATCAGGGCTCTGAAATGTCCTTATTTTTTAGCAGCAAAAGAGCAAGAAGCACCGAATATTATAGCATATTTGTGCTAAAATACCCTAAACGTCCTTATTGAGCAAATGTCATTATTTTAAAATTTAGAGTTCAGAGCCCTGAGTTAAACGCTGATTCTATTGTCCAGTTAATAAAAAAAATCTAGAAACTTTCAACAAAAACATCATTTATTTCAACAATACAAAAAATATTCGAAGAACAACAGGAGAAATAATAAATTTTTAGCTAAAAAAATTGCCCCTAAATTTCAACATTAAGATCAGCAGCAATATTTATTGAGTGCTGCTTTGAAAAGCCCGTAATTTAGCGTGATGACCGAATAACTAATAACAATGGTAAAGAGGAGAAGGAGATAATAGTGGTGGTTTTATGAGTAAACCAGTGGGTCAACAACAAAAATAAGGTAAAACAATAAAAAAATTACAAAATATGTACCATGCCTATCAATTCAACACACTACTACTACCGAGTTTATTTTAACAAAATAAAGAAAAATAATTGCGCTAACAAATCAGAATGAGGCAAATGTATTTGGTGCTACGGAAGGGGAATCGACAAAAGAAATGCTCGTCTTCACCGCTCTGAATGTGCATTAAAGCTGGGAAAAGGGAGGGAATACAATTGACATAATTGTGTAAGTAAGTCAACAACAAGGTTATAATAGGAGATGACTTAGAGTTAGTCCAATGCTTTCCCAATAACTTCTTCTAGCTTGGGCTTGAGAAAGTCTTTGAGCTCTTCGGCGTTCTGCAAATTATATGGTGTTTGATATACAGTCAAACTCAGATTTAAATTGTGTTCGTTTTACAAAATCCCATGGAGGATTGGGTACTTATTCGGTTGGTACCCCCACCCCTCCTTAGAATAAATACTGTTTTATGTGGTTTGACTTTTTAAGATAGCTGTTAGTTTTGTTACTTTTTTTGTAGTTGAATACAGTCGACTGTCGTTATAACGACGCTCGATATAACGACCCGCTCGATATAACGACCCAATAAAACTCATTTGGTTGGTCCAAGTGTATTTTATAGCTCGATATAACGACTCTCGATGTAACGACTCTCGTTATAACGACCCATTTTTAGCCGGCCCCTTGCGGGTCATTATAACGAGAGTCGACTGTAAACATATTTGAGTCAGTACTAACCTATGCTGACCTAGCCCCACCTAGGCATTAGGTGAATTCATCTACACCGAATTCATCTACATTTTGGCATTCTGTTTGTAACTTTAAGTGTTCCTAACCCATGTGGCTGACTTTTTACATCTGCTATTTTAAAAAGGTTTTTTCTGTTCCGAAAAGCTATAATTCCACCAAATTTTTTAACACATGTCTTATTTACTTATTTAAGGCGAAAATGGGCGAAAGAAAGCAAGAAATTGAGCAAAACGAATCGAATTATCAAATAGTGCATTCTGAAAAGAATAGGAAAATGCTTCAAGATGGCTATGGTTTCATTTACTGGAAAAACACTACTAGAGGGGACCGAATATATTGGCGATGCATTTTTTTCCACGCTGGAGCTGACGGAGATGTCGGATCAAAATGTCTAGGTCAAACATACTGCACTCAGAGAGCATAATTATTCATTTTTTACAGGAAAAGTAGTAACTTTTATGGAGGAAATGTCGATTACTGCGCAGCACAACCATCTAGGTGATGCTACCCATGTGGAGCTCAAGCGTTTGCAAGGCATGGTTCAAAGCAAAGCGGTTATCAGTAAAGAAGCGCCTCGTTCAATCGTTGCAGACTGCATTGCAAGTGTTTCAGAAGAAGCTAAGCCTCTTGGCCAGAAATATAGAAACGAATGTGGTGTTACTTATTTTAAGGAACTGCTTTTAAGGAACTGCTAATACAACAATAATAAACCTGCGTAAGTTAATCGTAAGTGTTTTTTCACTAAATTTTGATTTCAAATAAAACTTTAAGGTGCCAAATGAGTACAGGCTTCTAGCTGGCGAAGAATTTCTCAAATATGATGGGTAGAATAACGAATAGCAAATGCTGATATTCTCGACAAATCGTTGCCTGGATCTTCTGCAAGCGGTTGACAAATGGTGATGTGATGGTACTTTTGATGTGGTGCCTCTGCTTTTCGACCAGCTCTGGATCATCTTCATCCGTATGACTCATTCCTATCTGCCGATGTTCTTCTGCCTTCTGAATCGTCGCCTTCAATCATCATACGAATTTGTGCTCAACCGAAGATTTTGCCAACAAGTATCGCAGTTAATTTTGAGATAGCTGAGTTCAATGCATTCAAGGTAATAACGTCTCAAAAAAAAGAGTTTAAAGAGTGAATTTAAGAGTGAATTTTACAAATTTGGTTGTGACTTGGTTACCGAAAACTTATTTTAAGGAACTGCTAATACAACAAAACAGCGACGAATGTGGTGTGCTCACGTGCATATTTGCAGAACGAGCATCTCGAAAGGGTCTGATGAATTTTGATGCTAAAGAAGTGGGCTCTTTTCGCAACAGAATGGCCACAGAAATATTGAAAGAAAAGTTGGCGTCCACTTGATTATACACTTTGCTTTATTGACGTTACCCATGTTGTCTGCCTGTTATGTTGCTGTTATGTCATCTAACTGTGTTGTTAGTACATAGGAGCCTTCTACAATAAAACAGATTCAATCATTACACTGTTAAATGTTAACTAATCTACTTTCGAGCATAAAAATACACCATCCAAAAACAGATAATCGCCATGTCGATCATTTGTTAATCGACATGTCGAGAGATGATTATTTTACCTTTACAAGCGCATGGGTTTTTTCATTATCAATCGACATATCGAATACACAGGTTGTGTGAGAATAATAATTATAAAATTAAAATACTTAACCCCTTGCCCGCTCTCTTTCGGAATTAGAAGTCTCCAAACGAGTATGATTAATAAGTTGAGGTATAACCCTAAATTTATTCAACGTTTTCGATCATCAATAAACAAGATTATCTGAATTGAAGCAAGGACCTACGTGTCTTTTACAAATCTTTTTAAAAAGAAATTTTACAGCCCTTCATTAAGGGTTACATTTCGGTAGGTCTTGGAAGTATGGTCTGACTACTTTCGAAACAGACCTTTTCAAAGTCATAACTGTAACTAGATCTTTTGTAAGAAAAAGGAAAATAAATTTGCAGTGCCACAAACAGGATGCCAAAATGTAGATGAACTCGGTGTAGATGAATTCACCGTCGAACCCCCCTAATCACAAGCCCAAAGGTACGTTCACATAAAAAGTGTCGACCTGAGCGTGTTTTTAACGCGGGAAGGGATGCAATTTTTTCCTTCATTGAAAAAAAATTCTGTTAGTACCATATTGTAGCTAAGATTCAGGGCTTCAAAATAAGCTATTGAAAAGCTACCTCTGATCAAAAACTTTTTGTTAAAAATGCTAGGTCCGCACTCAGGTCGACACTCGACTGAGTGTGGGCCTGGGTATCGACCTGAGTGCGGACCTAAGCATTTTTAACCAACAATTTTCAATAAGTTATGACTTGTTGATAGCTCATTTTGAAGCCCTGAATCTTAGCTACACACCCTACACCCTTTTTTGAATTTGCGCTTTTTCAAATTTTGGTTTTTTGCATGTTTTTTGACTTAGAATATCAGACGCAATACGTTCCTCAAAACTGGGTTTCAAACAACCGAAAAAATTCAAAATTAAAAAAATGTACCGAGTCACTTTTTGTACCGAATCGGACGGCAGTCAAACATTTGAGCATATCTGGTGGTCTCCGGTTTGATCAGTCAGTGATAGGTTAGGTTGTTCTCTACTGTCGCTAGCGACTACAGCTAACTGTTCTTAAAAGAGAAAAAGAGGGGGATTGGGCGGATTTTCGCTTGAATAAGTAAGTTTTGCTTGGAAAATTATTCCAAATGAGTCAGCATAACTTACCTCCCTAACCGGTGAGTCGTCCTCATTATAGTCCATACAGTTAGAAAACATTAATTGACAATCCTGCCACAGATCTCTGGGAGTATTGTACTCAAAGCTCTTAATTTTTTGTAGCATCGTTTGTAAATCAATGGGGTTCTTGATGACGGTGTAGTAGCCAGGTGCCTAGACCAAACAAATATAGTTAACACTGACCACAAGAATAACAGTCAAAATCACCTGTTTGGGATCTACAGGTAAAGCGAATGGTTCTCCAAAAGGTTGTCTAATAGCTTCTCTCACTATGTTCTCACACCTTTTCAATTGATCTTTTCGGTGGTCATCTGTCTCTCTCAAACCCATGCTCAGGGATCGATAGTTGAATGGCTCTAAAAACCTTTGTGTACCAACTTTTACAGTTTGCCTTCAAAGTCTTTTACCTTTGTCATTGTTGGCTGGCTTTTTTCGTTTCCTTAGATCCCTTTGGGACTGTGTCTGTACAATGGAATCACTGCTTTCGTTGCCTGAGCGCTCATCACAGTACAGAAAGTCGTTGTACCGTTTTGCCCTTCGCTTCCGGCCCTCTAGTGTCATCGACTCATCCACCACATTGCTTCCGTTACCATTGACAGCAGTGTGACTTAAATTTACTACAGTTACAAATTTATTTTTACAAAATTATTGTACCCATTATGCAAACGTTTGTCTTTTTTAGGTAACTCAGAGTTCTCTTTGATAGAATTGTTGGACTTAGACTCTGAAAATTATTATAGATGGAAACTATTACAGAAGTTATGGAATCAATCACCTTCGTCAAATTCATCTGTAGCTGCCTCCTTTTCGTCTTCCTCTTCGTTTTCATCTTCTTGCTCCTCTTGTGAACATTGGGTGCAATCCCAAGTATTGGGGTCGGTGACTGATGCCCTGACACAAGTCAAATGGAAGTCCTCCTCACAGGTTTGACATTTCACTTGCTTGTCGTTGAGAGCAACTCTTCTGCTACACTTGCCACATTTGGCCTGCAAATTAAATAATTAGTCTGCTCCTGTAATAAATGACATGATAAGACTTTTTACCATCGAATAAGGTTGACAAATCTCTACTTAAACATTTTTGCGACCCAACACCAACTCAGTAAAACAATTTCTCTTGCACAATGGTTTTACATGAGTGCACCGCATACCGAAAGTGTCTTTTCACATCAATTAGACACAGAAGATGTTCAGTACAGACAAAAACCAGAATGGAATAAGTAGCCCGACATGAAGAGATCAAACTCGGCCCGAGCACAGAAATATATTAAGACGCAATTAGCATAAAAGAGATGGGACACAAGACTTACACACCCACACACAACTAACGCGAATTTATCCCCTCACCCCGACGAAAAAGTCGAACAAACAGTCTTAATCCTCTCAAATAATCTTTGTATTGGTACTTATCGTGATGAAAATAATCAAACATGTGCTTTACCGGAGGTTTCACATGATTCCACTTTACAGCTCGCTCAAACGTAGACACGAAAATAGCCAAAGCAGACAAGGATTTGCACTGGACAAGCTCTCTCTGGAAGATAATGTACTCGTTGCTGGCGATGGTGGTTTTCTCTACACGGAAATAAATGTTAAAAGACAAAATATAACAAATCTTGAACTTACTTTTCTTATCTTCAGAAGCAAATGGGACACTATAGCAATCTATTGGAATGCCATGTATAAGTTGAAGCATCGAAATTCCAAGCCTTAAAACAATCAAATATTGCAATTAAGAAAAAATTTCACAAAAGAACTGACCTTTGAACATCTGACAGCTCGCCTTCTAATTGTTCACTTGAGTAAAGCACCTCTCCGTTAGAATATTGAACGAGAAGCTGATTGCCTTTGCAAAATTTGGACGTATCACCTAACTCTTCCAAACTAGAGCGCCAAAGCTCTCGAGTAGTTGAGCAGGACACGTTTCCAAGCCTTTTATCGTAGATCTAAAAAAGCAGTAATTAAAAGAAAGAGGAATTTTCAAACTATAAATTGCATACTCTTTTCTCGACCTGTAGTATCATACTGCGGAAGTGAAAGTTCAACACTTCTGCAACGTTTTCATCCTGATCATCCGATAACTCGCGCATGTCAAGATGTCTGCGCAAGAAGTCCACTTTTAGTGATTTCTCAAACAACTTTTCCATCTTCTGCGCATAAATTTCCTAAAATATTTGGTAGACCAGAAAGTATATTTAAAAATTTACCTTCAGAAAAGAAATGTTTTCACATAGATCCATCTCACGAAAGCCACGTGGATTTAAAGCATTTAAAAGCTAGAGAAGGGTTACCATCATACAAAATTTAATCAAAATGCAGACCTTTTCAACTCCACCTTCTTCCACAAAGTAAAAGAACTTAGGCGAGTCGACGTCTATTGTATGGACAGGGCAATCGTCAAGTCGACCAGTACATGCCAATCTTCTTTTACGTTCTGCATCCGGGCTCAGCTCTTGAACTTCGACCGACTTCTCCTTTTTCACTAACACAGGCTCATTTCCTTCTACATCAACACTGCCTTCTTTGCTGTTTCCACCAATGTCCTGAATCAAAATACATTATGAACGGCTTAGCAAAACAATAAAAAAACCTCTGATGCGAGACGAGGAAGAAACCAATTATTTTTTGAAATCGGAGTAGCTTGGGAACATAAGCGATCAAATTGGCTGCTGGCATCTGGCTTTTCGATGATAAGCATTTCATACCTGAGAAATTGCAGTCACATTTTTGTTTCGTTGAGTCAATTAAAACACACGCTTACTTGTGAAGGAAGAAATAAGATCGATAAGCTCTGTCCCTGCCCAAGTAGCTCGCACCCATACGAGCTGAAAATTAAATATTCTGAGTTCCTCATATGGACGTTCGAATTGTCTTTCCATGAATAATAGGCATATACCGGAGCTCTATACTGTTACGGGACCGACATTACCCAAAAACCAAAGTCATTATAAAAGCTACCTTGCAAACAATAGATTTGTTTAAGCAGCTCATCCAACTTCTCCTTCATAAGTTCTTTTTGCAGTTCACGGAATTCGTCAATCTCACGCAGGTCCATTTCTTCAAAAGGCAGTGATTCCAAAATGATTCGCTTCATTTCGGCAGTGTTTGCGATCCGTTTTTGTTTGCCCTCATTGAGAAGTCGAAGGTAGCTGCGCAAATTCAAAAGTTCCTTAGAAGGGCGCTTCTTCTGCTTACCGCCTGGCAGTGTTTTTGGCAGAGCTTCAGTAGTGTCATCCTGCTCATCTTCAGCACCTTCCTCTTTGACATCACTTTCTTTGGGCTGATCATCAACTTTCAGAGCTTTTATTTCGGCCTCTCTTGCCTGGTGCGCTTCCCGAGCTCCTTTATCTTGTTCTCTGTTCCACTGATTTCTAAATAAGACCTTTTTATAGGAGACTATCATCGAGCAGAGGCGAAGCTAGAAATTTATGACGGGGCGGGGGGTGTCAGAGGGTGGATGCTAAGCATCTCCCCAGAGGTCATCTTACCCACACCAGGGCTGCACCGGATATCCGATATTCGGCACTTTTTGACATCGGTTTGTTTTTGTTCTATGTTTTTTTCATATCGCATTGCATCCCTGATCTACACCATTTTCGAGTTTTATAGTGTTTTTAATTAAAAATGTTTTTCAAAAAATCTTTCGAGGGGGTATATCTCTCAGCCTCCCCCTGCCTACGCCCATGCCATCGAGTGGTGATAACTGGCCACAAATATCTGAGGTATAATTGTCGTATTCCGAATCCTCGCAAAATGCCTCTAAATGACCTTTTTCTGCGATTTAACTGCTCTAACGCATGTAAAAGATGATTTTATATGCGGGGAAACTCATTTTTGACAAAAAATTTGACCAAAGTTTGACTTTTTGCCTTGGGGGACCAAGGTAAGCCACTAGAAAAGGGTACGTGGATACCCCCCGAAACTTCTAAAAAGATGAAATTTGAACATAGTTTTGTTAACTGGGGCCTACCGCATGAAGAAACTCTGGTATGCATACATTTTTCATGCATCCAGAGTCATTTTCGAGTGATTTGTGTCTGAGGTATGTGGGTGTGCGCATCTAAACCCCAAGGGCCCTGCGCCCCCGAAAAGTGAGCAGGGGGCTTGGGGTTAGAGGGACTTACCTTAGATATGATTCCGAGCAATACTCTTGATTAAAAATGCATATAGAGGCTTTTTGCCTAGCTTCAGTGACCAAAACGCGGTGGAAAATGCAAATATGAGGTAGTTGCCTTTGTCCCCCAAGGCAAAAATCTGATTTTTAGTCAAATTTTAAAAGTGAAATTTAAACATAGTTTTGTTAGCAGGACCTACCGCTAAGACAGAAGCGATGCGATATATCGTATCGCAATATCGCATCGCAGAAATTTTTGGTGAAAATATCGCATCGCAATTTTCAAAATATCGCATATCGCATCGCAATTACTCACGGCCGAAAATATCGCATATCGCATTTTTGAAAATTTCTGTCTCTACCTACTGCATAAAAATAGTTTTTTTGCGTATAATTCATTTCCAACAGTATTTCTCGAGTGATTTGTGTCTAAGGTATGTGGGTGTGCGCATCTCAACTGCAAGCACGAAGGGGGCTCAGGGGCCTTGGTTGATTAGAGATGCGCACAACCACATACCTTAGACTCGAAAGTGACTCTGGATGCATGAAAAATGTATGCATACCAGAGTTTCTTTTTGCGGTAGGCCACAGTCAACAAAACTATGTTCAAATTCCATCTTTTTAGAAGTTTCGGGGGTATCCACGTACCCTTTTATAGTGGTTTACCTTGGTCCCCAAGGCAAAAATTCAAATTTTGGTCAAAATTTTTTTGTCAAAAATGAGTTTCCCCCGCTTAAAAACACATTCCACGTGCGTTAGAGCAGCTAAAACACCGAAAAAGCATCACTTGGAGGCATTTTGCGAAGGTTCGGAATACGACAATTTTTCCATATCTGAAAACTTACAATGACTTGAGTTCTCTACGAAGCTCATTCATCTGATTGATTCGTTCGTCAATTTCCTCGCGGAATTTTTGGAAGGAAAGCAGTTGCTGAACAAAAACTTTCAAGATAGCCATGCGTTCTTCTGCCGAGAGCTCAAAAATGGACATCTGAAGAAAGAATATTAAAGAAGGTAGTACAACATACCCGCCATATTACTCAACTGGGGTTTTTCCCAAAAGGTGGACTACATCGAGGGTATAATGTAAAAAAAAAAGGTTTCCCAGCCTTACCATTTCTAACTTCTGCATTATTCCCGGGTTGTTAAGTACAAAGAGGTATCCTTCGTCATCAAAGCAATGAAGCCCTCCCCGAAACTGCTGACGTTTGGCACGACTGCTGTTTATTGGGTAATAGCCAGAGGTTTCCAATGAAAGACGAATCACTTCGGTGACTGTAGACTGATTGATGCGAAATTCGCGCACATTGGCCCCTAAAATATCGTAAAATTTACAATGTCCCACACAACTGATCAAAAGTAATACCATGACAGTTGCGAATCATCTGAAAATTTTCAAGGACATAGACACCTATCGTCAAAAATTACAATAAAGTGAACTACTTCATGTTTCTTGTTGATGTCTTTAATCCGCTGACCATGTACTCGATGGTCGAGATCGCAGACGAGCTCATTTCCGATCTCATCACTCTTGTTGACATCGGCTAAAACCCATATAATAAAACCAGTTAAAGCTTTCAATTTCAAATATTTGTATACCTTCGTCGCCTGAAAATTAATTAATTGGAAGAAAAGATAAAGTGTAAATGATACCATCTTCATCAGAGATGAGGTCCCTTCTTGCATTCAGCAACGCCTTAAAAACGTCCACCAGAATTTGATTGTTTACCGATTGAGACATAACAGCAGAGGCTAATTGATTGAGCGAGAACATCGGTTTTCCCTGGTTGTCCGGCATAAGCTCTGAGAAGCTGCAGAAAAAGTTGTGCAGAGAAAGCAGGTCACTGTAGATAGACCGTGACACCCAACTCGGCAGCACAAATTCTTGGTAGACAGGCAACGGCTGCAATGAGATAAAAATCGTAAAGTAGCTAACTAATTTACCGTATTTTCTCTATTAATCCCCCTTTTCAACCCCCCTCGGATAAGGGGGAGATTATTAGAGAGGAGGGGATAAATAGAGAGGGGGGATTATTGGAGAAAATATGGTAGGTAATTTGTGCGAAGTATTACCTTAAGGTCATCACATAATAAATCATCACCTGAAATACAAAGTAAAAATGAAGAAGTAATTTACATAGGGGTCTTTAAGTTACCCCTGTATAGGCTCGATTTTGATAAATAAAGTGTCTATAATTTGTCTTCGGATTTAACATACACCTAAAGTCGGTTCATAGGGTGAACGTCAAGTTGAGAGCCGACTATAAATTGGTCTTAATTTTTTTGCACATTAATTTACTCAAAGCCTATATAGATGCTTTAAAATCCTCCAGTGGGAGCCGGATAATTCAAAATATCGGTAAACCGGTAGCTTACAAGGTATACCACCGAGAACGCCTGACGATTGGATACAAAAACTAATTGGATACACCGATCGGATACACTGACGGTTGGATACACCGGCTGGATACATTGACCATTGTATACACCGACTGGATACAGTTTTAATTTTCAATCTTAATATTTTACATTTTATGAATCACGCTCAAGCGTGGGATAGCCAATTGTACGCTAGGATGGACTCAAACATGTTTTACTAACTTTTTTACGGTTCGAAAAACACGTTTGAGCTCGTCCTAACGTATGCTGGGGGCTTAACAACCCTAGTTTACACCCAACAAAATAAATTACGAGGTTTTTTGCGTCCAGCCATTTCTTCTCGCTCTTTTCGACGCTTTTCAATGGCACGCTTTTTTTCCTGAATTTGAAAATTATAGCGTTGAAACGCTAAATAGTTAAGTAAAGTAAAATTACTTCTTCCTTGGCTTCCTTGATAGCAGTTTTGAGTTCCTGTATTTCATCTTCTGAGAGTAACAACACGTCCTGCTTCCATCGCTCTGTATTTTCCACACCCAAACGCTGGGCACTTTCAATCAATGGCTTAAGAGTCTCTTGTTGCTCTTGAATCTAGAAATTGCAACTTTTTTAGATATGGTTTGTAGCTTTTTTATATTAGATTTCAATCGTTATCACGATCCATTATGGCAGTACCCTACGTATTCTGTGGTAGCCGGTGTGGTTATCAGTAGAAATGCCAACTAAAAGTGTCTGCTAAAACAGCAAAAATTGAATTCCCGTACTTTTTGTTGGCATTTTTGCTGTTGGCATGCCTCGTCGTGCTGAATCGCTCGCAAATCATGAACTACTGCGAAAACAAGAGCGCAGAATAACGAAAAGGATGGCGGCTCTAAGAAGACACGCCGAAGAAGACCAAGAAGCAGCGGCGTCGAGTGATGAAGATGAGAATACTGCAGCGGTGAATGAAGGTAGATGTTTCAGCCACCCTCTCACTTGAACCTGAGACCGCCCAGTCAAATAAATTAGTCCCCAGACCTATTTGATTGGGCGGACTCAGGTTCAAGTGAGAGCAGAGGTTTCAGTTCAAGTGATGTGCTAATTTTTTCCAGATGTACATGAGGCGATTGATGTTCCTCCTCCAGATGATCCTCCGCTAGAAGACGCTCCTATCGTCGTACAAAGTAATCGGTTCTTCTGTTCTAACAATTTCTTTGTAGTGGCTGACCGCACAGGCGAAGAAGATGCGAATATGGAGGGCAATGGTATGATAAACAAATGAATGAGTTTTTCATAAATTCTTTTGCAGATGGTGGCGGCAGTGGCGAGGTTGAAGAAGATGAAGTGGACGGCAGCGGCGCTCCAGATCAAACATTCCGCCAGACGGTATCTCTTCCAGGTGAATCAGGTCCTATAGTGTACACCAACGCTGACTTGCAGAGCGGTGACTATGTAATGTCTTATGATTTCGTTTCTTTAGTTGTACAGGTATCATGAAAAAAGTTTCTAGGAAGTGTCCATAATTCGGGTCAAGACTAAGAACTCCAGCAGCAACGCAGTCCACGAAGGGTATTCAGCTACAGGCGAGTTCGTGGTCCACTTCCTTGACAAGAATAAGGATTTGGCTGGCAAACGGGAGCACATAAAAATGAGTATGGTGAAGAGAAGAGTGAAAGGTAATTTATCGGTTATTTTTTGTGGTTCTAAACGTGGTATCTGAATATTTTTATAGATACCAAGAGGGTCGTGTTGCTTCCGATTCCTCCGGAGGATTTCGTGGTGCTCAGAAGTCAAGCAGCGGCGGAAGAAGCATCGGCGACTGAAGATGTGGATGATGAGTCATCAGCGGAGGAAGATGAGCTGGAAGAGGAGGACGACGAGGAAGAGGACGACGAGGACGAGGACTAGGCTGAAGCGTTGAAAAATCTCTTTTCTGTCTTCCACCGCTGTTGTTTTTGTTTCGCAATAAAAAAACTGACTGAAAATTTGTGTTGGCTATATCATTATGAGTTTCTTTTTGCTAGTTAACTGCACAATAATATTTTTTAATTACCTTCACGGGGAGGTATGATCATAGTAAATGTTTGATTCAGTAATTGATTCAAAAATGAGCAAAACTCGCAGAGAGATGAAAAGGGGACGTCTGTACCGGGATCCGCAGCTGGCCGGAGAATTGCTACAAAGAGTCGCGGAACATTTGATTTTACTTAAAGGTACTTAAATCAACTTTGGCATTTTCGCTGTTGGCATTTTTACCGATAACCGTTAAAGGACCATGGTTTTTGAACGCAGCAACGTTTCCGAAATTTGAATTGGCGGGGGGACACTTTTTCACTCCGAAAATGCACGAAAAGAATAATTTTATAACTATTTTTGATCACTTTACTTTTCGGAGTAATAAAGCCGTCAAAAGAAGTGCAAAAAGGCAGTTCACAACAAATCATGGTACGACATGCTAGAGAAGGGCAGAAACTTCACAAAAGATGAATTTTTTGAATAAATGTCTACGAACAGCGAAAAATCGTAATTCAAATTCATTATTGTCAAGCCATCCCTTTACTCGAGTTCTTTTTAGTTATCGAAAGATGTTGGCTAGGCATCACTATTGAGCAGGTCATTGACAAGATTATAGACATAAGATAAAGCAAATCCCTAATTCCCTAGCGTTCTAGTGACGATGGTAACAGTGGAAAAATAAAAATCAAGAAATGACTTGAAAGTTTTACGTTGAAACAACAAAAGAGGGAGGAATAACTGAACTGCGCAACTTAAAATTCTGGCTACAACCAATAACTTTCTGCCTTATTTACGTTTCTTAAAGGACCATCGCCATGGTGGAACTCGCCATGATAGAACTACCTTTGTCTCGATCAATACATGAAATGTAAATTTTACATGCAAACAAAAAATAATTCCAAAAACATTTTCAACATTTTCGTAGTAAAAGAGCTGTTCCCAAACTCGAAATTGCCGTTGTCATCAATGGTGATGGTCCTTTAAGAAGAAATATTGTCGCATTTTCTCAAAAATTCATGAAAAAAGAGCACGTAATAATGTTCGGCCATCACAATTTTGATCACAGAAGTACTCAAATTTTTTTACCATTTTCCTCCTTTGAGTTGCTTTACTATTGCTCTTGCGGGAAGATCCAGCCGTGCCAGCCTTAAGAAATTAGAGTTAAAGAATCAAAATTAACTAGAAAGTTAATTGACCTTAGTGGGGGATGATGCTGTGGAGGGGGAAGAATCAGCAGTGAAATAATCATTGACCACTGTTTGTTTTCCACTAGTCCTGCTCTTGGTCGGCTTTGCCTTACCATTGCTAACTTTTGCCTTGGATTTCTTGCTTTCGTTAGCTTTGATTGTTTCCGGTTCTGAATTTTGGGATTAGTAATTAGGGTACTTATTCCGTTTGTCCCCCCATTTTGGTCAAAAAATTATAATTTTTTTTGACTTTATTTTAACAATTTCAGAACTATAATGGCAATAACCGGTACTTGTGTTGTTTAAGGCCCCTTTATTTTTTCGGATTTTTGTTGCAAAAAAGTGATTTTTAACGACTCTTATTTACATGTAATACAATTATTTGCACTCAACAGGATACACTTCACAAATAATAGACCACAAATGGTATAAAACATCACATCCAGCAAATTTCCGAATTACGAAAATCATGTTTTTCACATTATATACCAAAAAATTGTAAATTTTTTCTAAGTCGATTGGCGTTTAAAGATTTTCAGAATTTGGCCTATCAAGAAAATAATGACCATTTAAAGTGCATCAAATTTCTTGACACACCGTGTACAAGAAATAAGCAATAAAATATAAAAATATGATCAAAATGGCTTATTTAGGCCAACAAAATTAATATAATTTTTACCAAAATGGGGGTTAAAAACGGAATAGGTACCGTAATTAGTTCTTATCACGTTAACAAGCTGAACTTACTTAAAACTCTTCTGGTCAGCTGGAATCTGGGGGGTGGTCCATCAAATATCTCTTTCCATTCAATATTGTCCAGCAACAAATCTGAGATGTATTGCTTCTAAAATTTTCAACTTTAAATTTCCACTTAATAAAGTAGCAAAAGACACTCACCTTGACTACAAATTGGCCTTGCTCCAGCTCTGTGCAGTGTCTAATAAATAGCTTTATGCGAGGTTTGATGGCAGCCGACTTTTCACGGCTAAAATAGTCATTCTTAAATATATTTTTTCGAATATGACTTAACTCACCAAATCTCAGTGTGTTTGACATCCTCAAAGATTCCATTGTGAGAATCATTAGAAGAGTTGGATGATGAAGAAGAAGAGTCAGAATCACTGTTTTCTTCTTTATCAATCACTTGCAGCCTATATGTGTAGCACTCAGGAGGTGGAACTTCGGGTGCGCCACTGAAAAATGACAATTTTAGAAAAATTTTTGCGCCAAGAAGTTCATCAAGGGTTTTTTAGAGATGGTAAGCTAGCAGGACCTTGTTAAAATTCTGGAAAAAATACATTTCGGCAAAATAAAGTACAGGGCGCGCCAAAAAAAGTCGAAAATTTCAACTCTTTTTTCTTTCTCTGCAGCTCATTCCCATTGTTTTTCATGCACATCTTTTCTTTAACAGCTATGTCAAACCTAAATTTGTATGTAACAGTACACTCTCAGGGCTTTGTGAGATTCCAAATCAATAGCTCCCAAGTAGCAAAATTACTGTCATGAAACTTTTTTGGGAAGGCGATATGGCAAGGGACTACATAAGCAATTTCTCAATTTTTCCCAAATTTTTAGCGTGTAAAAAAATTAAAAAAAGATTACAATTTGCAATTTTTTTCGATTTTTACTAAAATCCCGGTTATTTGTAAGATATTCTTTCCTATAGATACAGGATCACTGAATAACGCACCACTTTTTTCTTTTTTATACAAAAACTGCTAACCTCTTCTTCTTGGATGCATTATCATGTCCATTGGATAGCTTGCCGTCCTTTTTTAGACCCATTGGCCTTTAACCAATTGCCTTTCTGTTGAGGAGTTCTAATGCGAGCCTTGCTGGGAGATGATAGACACACCACACTATCGTCATCCTTCTCCTCTTGTTTGCTGCCAGCTTCGCGATAGATCACTTTCAACACTCTAACATACTTCTTGCGTTTGCCAGGTAAGTGGTAAAACAACTCTTCGTTGGTGAAATATCTGTCTTTCATGAACACAGAGATGTCATTGACCAGGTCGTCTATTCTACTTCGACAAGTGAATGTGTGTACAAGGAAGAGTATGGGCAGCTCTAAGTAGTCGGGGAACCTCTCGATTTGCTCCTGAAAGTCGAGGAAAGTTAGAAATTGAAGAAAAAAGTTTGTATGCTATAATCTTTTTAACCATTCAACTGTAGTAAAAACAAAAAAAGAACTAACCATTGCATCCTTTTCAGACTGGCAGGCCTCTTCGTATGTCAAACCTAAATTTGTATATAACAGTACACTCTAAGGGCTTAAAATTCCTGATATAAAAAGTACCATTTTAAAAAAAACATATTTCAGCAGAAATTAATAACTTCAAATTAGCCTGCTGTCTACCGTCCGCCTTGTTTTTTTTCATATGAACCAGCCGTCCCGTCTTATAAAAAAAGTTGACCGTCCTCTGTCAGCTATCCTGTTTACCGGCCGACTTCTGTCTATCAAAGTCGGCCTCGTCAGGCCGGGACGGAAAACGGGCCGGACCCGGAGAAGGCGCGGTCACGAGGACTGCTAGAATCCTTTCTTAGTTATCTACCGCCCCAGAGACCAGACTTATGGTGACGGATAACTGAGGTGGCGATTAACTGAGATATTGTTTTGTGAGATTCCAAATCAATTTGGTCTTTTAGACCGGGTTGAAAGTGGCGGTCAAGCGGTGTGGTGAATAAATGAGAGTTAGCACTGACCACAAAAAATTTTCCTTATCCAGCTTTTCAAAATTTTGATTATGGGAGCATTTTACACAAATTAAATACCCGGTTTTGATGTCACAGAGCATGTCCATATGGACGAGTTTAAGAGCATCATTCTCTCAAAGTACTCACTGAATATAGAAGAATCAGATATTATTAGCAAAGAAGCCTGTTCAAGTTCAACTTACTCGTAGTCCAGAAACACTTCCCTAGTGGATGGCAAGAAGAAAACCTCACTGTCAGGGTTCACATCATCGGGCACGTTCAAGCGCTCAAACTCTTTCTTGTGGAGAAGCGGCATTTATTTTGTTCACGGAAGACCTGCAAAAGCATCCAGATTAGAAATAATTGTAGGTAGCTATCAGCAAAACAAGGATTTGATTATCTTTTTAGAACAAAAGCAAATTCCGTTTTCAAATCAATAAACAGCACTCTTTTTCGTTTGTACTCTCCTTGTTTGTGGGGGAATGAAGTGGTGGAAGGGAAGCGGAGAAAATGCAGAAAGACTGTGTGCATTGGAGTATAAGCCAGAGAAAAGACAGAGAGAGAACCTCTAATAGACCACGAAAAGTAGTAGAAGTAGTAGTCAACCAATGAAGGCGACAACCCACAAACAGGGAGGAAGCAGGGACACTAGAAGGTGACACCCCAAGATGCAAAATATACTAGGATGTGGTAATCATACAAGTAAGTTAGCTCCTTTTAAATAATTCGTGAGCATGATTTTTAAAATTGAATTCGTGTAAAAAATATTATCAAATTTTTCAAAAAAAGACGTTTTTGACATAAAATATTCGAAAACTGCACGGTAAAAAGCGTTTAGACAGTGGATGGAGGCTTCACTGGCCATCGAATTTCGATTTGTAATAAAAATTTAAATTTTTAGAATCTTTACATGGCATGAAAAATAAGCTTTCATGAACTTTATGATGCGAATAGTAAGACGGCTAAAAAGAAGCACACTAGTGCAAACAAAACCAACAACAGAGAACTTGTCCTTGAAAAGAGAGTTAGACAAGCCAATACGAAATTTTTCCAAAAACACAATTCAAACAGCAAAATTGGCGTTCTGTTTTTGATTAACTGTGAAGGATAATTTTAAAAAATTGTGATAAACTGATTAAGTTTTCAGACTTTAAAGTAAAGGGTCCCCTTGTCCATGATCAACACTAGGTTTTGGATAATTCTTCTTATACATACTTTTGGGCTGTAACTGAAGTGCACCCTCAAAAGTCTGAATTTCACCAGTGAATTTATATTTTGCCGTTTGTGTTTGAATTTGTCGCAATTTTTTAAAATTCGTTTGCTAGCATGTAGCCCTGAATCTTGGCTTTCTAATAAGTTTTCAAACTCTGCTGAAAGAATTGAGAAATAGAAAGATTCAGGTATTAAAAGGGTAATTTTTTTAACAGGTAATTTTTGAAAACCTCTAGATCTATGCATTTCTCAATTTATTCAATAAATAAATAAACGCAAATAATTCTTTAATAAATAAACGTAAATAATGCATGGCCCGATAACATACTTTCTCAAACTCAACAACCAGTACAACTAGCTAATCGGGTATGATAATTTTGTTTAGCTTCAGATTTTCACTCTACCCTTTTTATCTGTACTCTTTTCATGGTGTTTTCTCGCTATCAAACAGAGGAGATAATTGCTTGATTGTCAACAGCTACGAATACAGAAAGTGCCGCGTCATTAATTCGGGAATGCTTCAGAAATGGAGAGGCATAAATCGTGTGTGTAACGGAACTGCAAAAACAAACTTCGGCTCTCTGGAAAATCTGCTCCTTCTCAATCCCCACGTCTGCAGATACAGTCCAAATGGTTGGCTCTATTTAAGAAGAGGTACCATTTTTTGCCTTGGTCCCCCTATTGATTTTTTTTGTAAATTTTATTGATAACACACCATCGACAATTCCAAGATAACAATTCAACTGCTTAGCTAATCATATATTTTCCCCATCTGATCAAAGAACACCTTCAAAACATTCAATTTCTTAGCCCTGCAATTCTGACGGAATACTGCTTCAAAAATATAAGATTGCAGTAATGTGTCGCTTGTTCCGTACAACCGCTTGATTTTATGTTTCATGTGTGCCCAGAAGCCTTCTGATTTGTTTGTATGAACCCGTAGCGCGAGCTGCTGACGAGTCATAATCTTAAACTAAGAACGGAATCAATACAATACAACATAAATAGAAGACTGATAGAATAGAATTATAAAGCAAGTGAAAACAATTTACAAAAAAAAATCAATAGGGGGGACCAAGGCAAAAAATGGTACCTCTTCTTAAATAGAGCCAAATGGTTTTATGGTACTTTTTTATTCCTTCTTTACTGTGTTTATTTTGAATAAATAGAATCGAGATGTCATTGCCAGAGTCAAATCAGCTGCCATCGCCAACTTTGGATCTTCCTCAGCAGGAATTGTCGCATAAAGCTTTTGGTTCTTGGTTATCAGTCGGATCGAAGAATGTATTTCTTAAGAGCTATCCAACATCACCTAGTCAAGTTTCCATTTGTGCGCCAGGAAGAAGAGGAGGTCGATCAGGAAGAAGAAAATATTTAAATTGATGTTATTTGTCTGTTACCTTTATTGAGTCGCTTAGTGTTGGAAATAAAAATGTTTTTTTAGTCGATATATTATTTATTTATATACTAGTGTTGCAAAGGTTGTGGTATCTTGGCCCACGTATCAAAGTTATGATACCCTCGACTGTTCTTCAGAAAATTCCTCCGAAGAATAGCCCAGGCGTGGCGGATGTACCTAAGTAATTAAATACTGATGAGACGTTAGATATAACGTATCTAATGAATAGTAGGGTATATTTAAAAAGGGCTGTTGAAAATAATAAGCGTGCCATCAAACATGTTTTTTTACCTTTTGGTAGTTTCGGTCATGTGTTTGAATCCGTCCTAACATCGCTGACTTACCCTCGCCTAATCCGAAGCCAGAACAAAAATAAGGCTAACTGGTCGCAATTATTTGTCAGGAAAAAATGATTTTTGCTACGACTAGGCTTCGAACTTGTTAAAAAATAGTAAATCATGTGTTTTGGGAATCAAATGATTCAGGTCAATGTTTCCGGAGACGAAAAGACCGAAGAAAATGAGTTGCGCGCAAATGAGGGCGCGTAAATGAGTTACGCGCATATGAGTGCGCGCAAATTAAGGCCCGCAAATGAGTAACAACGATTATTAGTCCTAGACGAAATTCAAAAAATATCCAATCCATGAGACACCAAAAACTTCCAGAAGATAAGTATGCCAGAATAGCAATGAGGTATGTCAAGGGAGTGGACTGGTTAGTCAGGATAGTGGGTTGTTATGCCAGAAGAATGGCTGGATATGCCAGGCGGGTAGGTATCCCAGCTTTCAGTGTGTTCCTTGTTCGATATCGGCAAACATGTAAGTAAGAAGGCAATGTTTACGGGTGGTTAGTAGCATAGTGGGGCGCCCGTCCTGGATGGCACCGAAAAAGTGGACGGTCGGACGGCCGGTGGCGGGTGAAAAAGAGGAGGACGGTCGGCTGGAGGCGGCAGGATGGCGGACGGCCAGCAGAGGACGAATCGGACGGGACGGCGAAGGACGGAATTATTCAAGCCATCCAACAAAACAAAAAGCCGCCAATCTCTCTGCACTCCATTACTGAAAATCTCATTTCATACGGAAAATGATCAACTACCGGTAATATCAACTACCGGTAATATCAACTACCAGTATTATCAACTACCGGCAGTCAACTACCGATATTATCAACTACCGGTATTTTTTGAATCTTTTTAGTCCTGATACGAAAACAAAATTTGAAATCTTTTTTTTGCATTGAGTCAGAAGGTCACCTTGAACGTTTTGATTTGATTTTGATTTGACATTTTGATTTTATTTTCAGATGTCTTCAATCGTGTTCAGCTACAACCAGCGCGTTGGAAGCAAGAAGTTGGCCATCACCGAATGCTCAGAAGATCCGCTGAAGTGATCTGAACCTGGTCAGTCAACTGCACCAAACCGGTTCGCAAGCGAGATGGTGTGCAAGTCGTCTGCTATGGCTGCACCGGCTGCACTGCTCTGCGTCTGAAGTGGAAGAAACAAGAACTGTTAATCGACAACCATCCGCTACCGATCAGAAGAGCCGATAGAACAACAAATATCTGGATCGATTAGAAGCCGAGCTATGAACACTTTTGTGAGGCCAAGAAACGCAGTGAGGTTGCTGCTTTTATTTGTGAGTTACAAATGAGTTCTGAATCATATTTTATTCAGGTGGGGGGCTGGCAGCAAGGCGCAGCATGCAAGCAGAATTGGCAACAGGAACTCCAGAAAACACAGCGTCTGCATTGGTCCGAACCGAGATGAAACTGTTGGTGAAGAATGCTGGTCATTCGAGAGGTTTGTTTTACATTTATTTGGTGTTTAAACTTGTTAAACTTTTGTTTTCAGAATATCAATATGAAGCGCGTCATGCTGGTGTGTCGAATCGTTCAGCAGTCTCGCAGTCCTTCTCCAGAGCCAAGACGAAGAATTTTCCGAGGATCGCCGACTTCCAAAATGTGATGGACGATGAGAACTCCCTGCTAAGGTGCACAGCTAGAGGATCAATCGGCCATGAGAAGTTTGGTGAGCAGCTGCTTTTGTTTGGAAGTGAGTGTTTAAATTCGCGAAGCGTCTTATTAATCTTTTTTTATCTTTTTTATTTTAGATGATGACATGCTAATCTTCTGCTCTCCGCGTCAACTCTTCCTCCTGTCCAAGTCCAAGCAGATAATCTCCGATGGGAACTTCAAATACAAGCCGGTGGGAGCCTATGTCTATCGTGTGTTCGGTTTTGTGAAGAAAATCCATTCGACTCCTCTCGTTGTGGCATTCCTGAAGCAAAAGGGCAAGAAAACTTTTCGAAAAATGTGGAGGGAGAACAAGTTTTTTTATTTTGCTTTCGTGGCTAAAACAAAACATTTATTTTCAGTTGCTCGTGCTTTGGATGGCTATGGTAACAAGCTTGAGACTGCTCACTTTGATCACGAAATCGCTGCTCATGGCTCATTCAAGAAGCAATTGCCGTCATTCGTCAGTACATCCAGGAGAACTTCAATCTCTTGGGAGGGACTGTGCCAAAGCTGAATCAACTCGCAACTTTATTATTTGTCATTCAAATTGGAAACCAGGAAGACCTGGCTTTCGTTGGGCGAATTCTTTTCATTACATGGAGTCGCTGGACCAAGAACAACAAATGCCGCTGAATCGTACTATGGGAAGCTGCACAATCATTTTCGAACCAAGTGCCCTTTGGGTGAATGGATCGTCACTTTTAAGGAGGTAAATTTATATTTATTTTATTGTCAGCTAATATTTTATGTTTCAGCTGCAGCACGCAGAATAATCCAACGCAAGTGATGTCAACCATAGCCGGCAGGATCCAAGACCGCAATCCCAAGCTTCAGCCGCTCTCTCAGTTCAGATCGCCGAGGCTTCAATTCGAACAAGTGCTAAAGACGCAAGCAGTGGATGACGCATTCGATGAAAAGCTCGCGGCCTACCTTCTGCACATTGACTATCTGATGGGCTACAACAATCGACCGGCTCCAATTGTGGATGAGAGCATGGAAGTGAAGCCTGCTGTCGTGGAAATTATCGACGAAGAAAAAGAAGCGTTGAGAGCTCTGGAGGGCATTGAAGATATGGAATATAACCTCTACTAAGAAGATTTGTTGTTTGAAATATGTTATTAGTGTTAACCATGAATTTGAATTGTCGGAATCAGTAATTTGTTCTTTGATCCTGGAATAAAAATGTTTTTTGTTTCCTTTGTTGCACTTGATTTAAGGCAAGAAAATCAAGGCAAGCAAATTTGATCAAGCAAAATTTCCTTGCACTCTGAGACAAAATAATTTGATTTTTCATGGAGTATTTAATAGGCTCAAATTGTTTTACCCCGTCAAATTACTGATTTACCCGCCAAAATATTCATTTACCGTCAAATTTAAATTTTCGGTGAAATACTTATTTACCCCGTCAAATTACTGATTCACCCCGTCAAATTTATGTTTTACCCCGTCAAATCAATCAATCATCTTGATTTGACCGTCTCTAAATACTAGCTTCAGATGAAGAGAGGACTTGCTGCTTGCTGGAAAGAAGAGAAGATTTGCAAAAACAAGGAGGAAATCGATCTGTGGTTGGCTGAGAACTCAATCTGGCACTACGATACTTCTCAAGAAACCATTAAAGTAGCTAATGATCTCTACATTTGCCAATACTCCAAGAGGAATCGTGATAAAAAAATTCAATTGCAAAGCTCGAATGAGAATCCGTTATGCAAAAGACTTGTCGGAGGCTATTATTCAAACGTCTGGTGTGCACAATCACAAGCGACTTGCAGATAATGGACTTAGCTCACCAGTTAAGATCAAAAATCGAGCAATGGGGAATCCTTTTAATGGAAGAAGTGCAAGACAAATTCAGAGATCCATTCAGGCAAACTTTTTTTCAACCAGATTTTTTTTGACAACATATGGACATAAAAAAGTTTAGGATGATGCAGAACTTGAAGGTCTGGTATTCCCATCGTTAAAGCAAGTGCAAAACCAGAAGTCTACTTTATGCAGAAAGCAAGGATTTACAAGCACTCTGACGCTTGAAGACGTGAAAAAGTACTTCGAACAAAACAGTGATATTCCTGGTAGCTTTCACTTCTGTAATATTGTTTGTGCTACTACTGTTAAGAAATTCGGTTTAGTGGACGAGAACAAGTCTTTTGCTGTCGCCTTCAATTACCGGTCTATCAATGTGCGTGAGAACGGTGTGGATAGGCTTACTGAGCAGTTCTATCTGGTGATCAGTTCGAAGAAACTCCAAAATCGCCAAGCAAACTCGCAGGGTGTTCAAGTTGACGGAACGTACAAGCTTATGACTCTCAACTATCCTCTGCTAGTGAGTATTATTAACGTTGGCTATCAATAGAATTTTACATAACTTTCTAGGTGGCTGGCTTCTCTGATGCAGACAAAACTTTCTTTCCTACTTATGCTGCAATTTCTTCGCATGAAGACACTTGGAGTTACAAGGGCTTTTTGGAGGCCATTTCTCAAGCAGGTAACTACGAACCAAAGCTACTTATCGCTGATGGAGCAACACAAATTACTGCTGGTGAACAGGTCGATAGCTAGAAGATAAAATGAAAAAAGACTTTTTAGCTTGCCATAAAGTGTTTCCAAGTGCAAAGCGAGGTATGTGCTACGCTCATGTGACAATGCATCTGAATAAGGATCTGCCAAAGGCAAGAATATACCAAGAAGCGTGTGAAGAGATAAAAAATGATGTGGCGAAACTTGCTATGGCTTCTTCACTGCTGGAGCTTGCTGCTGGTTAGTTTCCCAATTATACATTCCTGATATATCTTACGCATTCTCAAACTCTTGTAGCTTCTCGAACGCTTTACGAATATTGGCATTTCAAGTGGGGAGAGACACCAAGACTAATTCAAGCATGCGAAAAATTCTTCCGTTCCTGGCTTTTCAGAGATGACTACAGAGGATGGTACTATCGCTTTGCTCCAGAAATTTCAATGTTTTCTGTTAGCACAAACAATGGACTGGAAGGAACAAACAAGATGATCAAAGATAAATACACACTTCGAGAGCAGTTAGGCCTTTCACGATTCATTTTGGTTGTGGAGCAGCTTGTAAATGGTTGGAGCGAAGACCCTGAACGAATCGTAAATCCCAAACTTTGAACGCAATCTTTAAAAAAGAATTGAATTTAGAGACCGAGAATCGTGCCGACAATTCCTCAAAACCCGCTTAGTAATTTGCGTAAGGCTGTGGAGAAGCTGCGTGAAGAAAAGCGTCCATTTGTTCATCTCGTCCGTGATGGACAGCATGTTTGGCTGATACGGTCAAGTTCCTGTTCCGTCGACGCTGAATTGGAGTCATTTTACGCTGAGTTGATGCAGGCTGAAGAAAGTCCGGATCCAGACTGGGTTTTCAGTAGTTGGCAAAGGTAAATAACTTGGCGTTTATTGATTTTGCTGCTCAGATAAATATTTTAGGTACAAAACTCTTCGAGAATCGTTCTTTGTGATGAAGTATTCTGCTGTGTTCCCTAGCTACATCTCATGCAGCTGTCCAATTGGGATCAAAGATGGCTTGGGCAAGCACTTCTTGCTGCTCATGGAAACTGAAAAGCTAATTGATCCTTTGCCGCAACCTCTGGAGCCAAGAATGAAGAGAGGGAGAAAAAAGAAAGTTGGTCAAGCTTTAGAGCGAATTTAGTTATCATTTATACAGTACTATTATTTGGCTTGAATGTGATGTCAATTGTTTGCTTTGTTGAGTTTTTCGGTAATAAAGTATGGTTGTCGTGGTTTTGACTCTTGCCAATTTTACGTATTGAAGCAGAGTAGATTTATAACATCTTGAGACTTTACTGTCACTCGAAAAAATGGTGGTCTTCCCTAAAGAGATAAATCATGGATTCTTAGCTAACTTCCTATTTATTTCCCCTTTGTTTTGGCGAACTTTTTTCTCATTCCAAGAAGCAGCAGGTCTTTTTTTCATCTGAAGCTAGTACTAAGAGATAAAAACCAACATAGGCAGAATACAAACATCCCCAAGTAAAGTTAAAATTTGACGGGGTAAAATGAATAATTTGACGGGGTAAAACATAAATTTGACGGGGTGAATCAGTAATTTGACGGGGTATATAAGTATTTCACCGAAAATTTAAATTTGACGGGGTAAATGAATATTTTGGCGGGGTAAATCAGTAATTTGACGGGGTAAATGAGTATTTTGCTCAAAATTCAAATTTGACGGGGTAAAAAAATAATTTGACGGGGTAAATCAGTAATTTGACGGGTGAAATTAGTTACAGCCTATTTAATAGGGTTAAAACAAGACCGGTCCGAATCTTTTTCGGGAATATTCCCGGAAATATTCCCGGTCTAAATCTTTATTTCCGGTCCGATTCGGTCCAAATCTTTTATATCCGAAAAACCGAATTTATTCAACAAATCATAACAAATCAATCAAAATCGTTAAAGATATCAAAATAGTTAGTTTCTTCTATTCTTTGTTCTTCTTCCTCTGTTTCTTCCACACTTTGTTTTTTTGCAACCCGATAAAGAGATCTGCGTGCTCCAGCATGAGATTGTGCTTAATGAACGTTACTTTGGAAGCCGTGCCCTTATTCATTCTGAAACTCCCAATTGAACTTAAAAAAACCTGTTGCGGAGACTTGTGTGAATCTGTTCTGTTCTGCTTCTTTCTTCAATGTAGCGTCGTTGAGAACACCCGGAGCGCAGATAGCCGATTTGTGCGAGGTTTCACTGGAGGTAATCGACGAGATCAGACGAGAGTACGTACCCCAGCGAGTCTTGACTGGCAATTGTAAAATTGTTGAGGAGCCAGTCTCTCTTAATTAAAGAATCAGCTCGGGAGTTTTCTTTTTAAAATCGAAAGATATAGCGAAGCTAACAGTCAACGCAACTACCTAAAAACTTCGCTACTTCAACACAATAGTTCAGGCAGTCCTTAATATTTGTTTCGCAAATATCTTTGGCTGCTAGATCGAGAGCATGAGCTTTGCATCCCTCGAAGACAATCCACGGAAACTGATCAGAAAGTATTTTCCACGCACTTCTCATATTCTTCACCATGATCCGTGATAACAGTGACAACTTTGTGCTTTCCAAGTTTTATGATCTGCAGTCCAAGGATTTTGGCAATGTATCTTCCTTGAATAAGAAAGTTTTTTTACGAAATGCCTACCAGTGTGCTGAGTCCGCACAATATTTCCATCCACTTCAGAAGAGTTGGGTCGAAGGTTGCAAGCCGGATATGGTGTAGCTGAAGCATCGCCTCTCTCGAAGACGAAATGCATTGTCCGTTCAATCAAAAGAGGAGCCAGCAGACAGTTAAGAGCAAATATACCGAAGAATGAGAGCACCGCTAGGCAGATCCAGCGCAGAAAGTATAAGGTACTTTTCGCTTCAGAAGATGTATCTAGTCATAATTTTCAAGATTAATACGACAGTGATTGACACAAAGAAATCGCGAGGAATGGAAGTTCCTGTATCAATGCAAAGGACTGAAGATGAAGATGATCTCGCTCAAGTATCGATTGATTTCCTCCTAGGATTTATTTACAAATCAAACTCAAATGACTTGACTTGTAGCCACTGATTGAGGAACATCTTTCGACAGCAATTCGAATACTTCTTGCTTTATGTATTCCCACTTGTGCTTGGGCATCACAGATAATCTAGACACCAGTATAATCATGAACTGTGTATCACAGTGATAGTCAACAATACAGTAAACGCTCCGAATACAGTTAACTCTCAGTCAACATGACAGTCAACGCTCTCAACACAGACAGCTCCCTGCGGTTAACCGCGCTTTACATTTTAGCGCGGGCGGTTTTGCGGTTGCGGTTTTTCAAAGATTTTTTTTGCGGTTTTGCGGTTTTAATCTCGGTTTGACCGCACCGCAACACTAGTATCTAGTATATACAAAATGACGCAAAATAAATATGCGACAAAAATATGGCCGCGACAATAATTTCGGTCCGACGAAATTATGTCCGTCTGTTTATACCCAAAGTCGCCTTCTTTGCCGTAAACATTACTATGACCCTTTTTAACTAACAAGGATGATATTCAATGATAACTAATTGGTGTCATAGTCTAAATTCTTTAAAAACATTTATTTTCCATGACGTGACAGCATATAACAACAATATAACCGATATAAGCGACATCTTTTCAATTAGAACTTTTCGTATCTGTTTATCTTCTCCAGAGCTTAAGAACAGTATCCTTGCCGCCACTGACCACTCGCTCGCCATCTGGACTCCAGTCAACTGCAAATACTTCATCACCATGTCCTGGAAGGTCCAACATGAGCTTCTTGCATCTCACATCCCACACCTGAAATGCAGCTAAATTTATTGAAGAGAACCTTAAGCAATGGCTGATCTACCTTCAAAGTTGAATCCGCTGACCCAGAAACTAATAACCGACTATCTGCTGACCAAGAAATCTAGAAATTTTTTATAGTATTACTTCTCCCGTAGTTATTTCATATGTTGCATGGTCCCTAATTCCCTACGACCAGGTCCTCAAATTTGTTTTGTATAATTTGATTTTTAAAAAGATTCTTGACAGAGCTTTTAAAGTGTCTCAAACAACAAGAAAGAATGGTTTTACTTATAGTTTGCTATTTTAGTTATTTTATTAACATACTGTGATTTTTTCCCAACATCCTTTCCCAACAAAGCTGTTTTAGCCGAAACAAAAAAAAACGTCTCGCCGGATAAAGATAACTTACGAACTTACGGAACAACCGATTCCCTTAAAAAACGGACTAACCTGATATACTGATCGAACATGACCTCTAAATGAAGTTAGGTATTTGCCACTTTTGCCGCACCATAGCTTGATTGACTTGTCAAATGAAGCCGAAGCAATGTAGCGAGTATCTGGAGAGAACATCACCTATAACTTAAGCAATGTACACGCCGGTTAACTCAGCTAAAGAGCCTACTTGGTTTACAAGTTGTTGATGGCCAGTCATACGTGCGATGCTCTGCTTCTTGTCAACTGGTTGCCACAGAAAAAGAGTATAATCATCTGACCCAGAAACCAACCGTTCACCATTTCCATCCAAGACTGCATCATAGCGCTTCTTAGCAACCGCTTGGACCTGAACAAAGTTGTTGGGAAGATTACAAGTCAGCACATACAGCCGGTATGCTTCACCTACCTCCTGGTCATTGGGTCTTTTACACGCGCTTTCTGGAGCAAAGCAACTAGTTCTGAGAACATAATCCACACTTAACGCCAATGTGTTTATCCAGTGAGCATGACCATCTAAATTTCTGCACATCACACCATCTTCGGCTCGCCACACTTTGATCGTTCGGTCCTAAAATTTAAAGAGTTTTCACAGATTTTCACAGATCACACCGAACAATATACAGAAAAATGTCTTTCGGAGATTTGACCATAAGTCATTTTAACTGCACCAAAATATGTAGACTAACCTGAGATCCTGTATAAATCAACCCTGCACCACCCCAGCGAATGCAAGTTACAGATGCCGTGTGTCCACTAAAATAGTAAGCAAATTATTAGTGCTAAGTGTTCAGTAGAGCAATTCAGTGTCCTCACAATCATTCCGGCTATATTCAAGAAATTGTTATCACTCCCAGATATTACCTTAATATTCTAAGAGTAATGCCCTGAACCACATCCCATATTCTGATGGTTGAATCTCTTCCAGCACTAGCTAACAATCTAAAAATTCATAAGTTGAAATCAATGAAACCATAAATTCAACTACCATATTTCCTCTAATAAGTCCACATATCGGCTTGTTTTTTTGCTTATTTTAAAAAATCAGAAAAATTTTTGGTCGATATCAAGATTTTTAGGTGAAAATCCAAAATCTGAAAAGTGGAATTGGTAGAGCTCACGGGAACTAAGAAAACGTGAAAAACAGATATGCAAAATATTTACTCTAGTCTGAGATATATGTCCTCAAAGTTAGAGGTGTGAGCTTGTTAGAGCATGTCGGCTTATTAGAGGAAATACGGTATATAAATAAATTACTTTGACTGCGAGTCTTGGTGAAGTGGATTCCACGCCATACTAGTCACCCATTTCTTGTGCCCCTGCAGCTTCCGTCCAATCATGTTGCCTGTCTGTGGGTCCCAAATGCAGATCTAATAAATTTTAGTTAATATATAGTGCATAAAATGCGGTAAATTTTGATTAAAAAACATACCACACCATCTTTACAAGCTGATGCCAGCTTTCTTCCATTAGGTGACCAAGCAATGCCTGAATCAACCACATAAATCCGAGACTAAAAACATTGTTACCAAAACATACAGAGCACCCAGTTAGAATGACCTTCACAGGTTTTAAGCGGCAATTCTGTTTGTAGGTCCCATAAGCGAACAGTCTTGTCACCTGATCCGCTGGCCAAACCTCTGAATCGGACGAATTTTAGTGAAGAAAGAACTTTTAGGCATCACCGAAAAATTCAAAAAACCAACCTTCCATCTGGACTAAATTGAGCTGATATAACTGGTTGTTGATGGCCTGGAAGACTGGAAGTGCACCTAGTGACTGGGCGAACGCGAAACACAGCTTGCGGCAAACAAAACAGTTGAATGGACTGAAATGTGAAAACAGGATACTCGACCAAGTATATTGGCTAATGATGTATACCTTCTCTCCCCCCAGCTTTTCAATAGCAATAGATTCTTGCAGTGACTCCATAACTTCTGCTCCATCTTCAGTGCGAAAAGCGATTGGCAGAGGATCGTCGAGAGTTCCCATAAGCTGATTACAAAGCGTTTGAAGCTGGTCCACATTGATAGAAGCAGGTACAACAATCGGAGCTTCACTGATCTCATCCCCATTTTCTTTCAACAATCGCAGTGTGACATTTTTTGGCCCTTCTTCTGCCTCCTTATTTGCGTTTACGACATCCACATTAAGTCGATTTGCCATAGCGTCACCTTTACCTCTCATTCTAAACATCGATAAAGATTATTATCTAGTAAGCCAAGACCGAGAAAATGCAATTCGTGGATCTATTCCTCTTTCTATGACAAACATTTAGTAATCCCATGATTCAACCAAATTGAATTTATTATACATATTTCAAACATTAAATTTTCGGTTGGTCATAGTTTTCTGTACATAATCATGTCATTTATCTTTCTGTTGAAAAGAACATTAACTGAACCAAAAATATAATGATGAGTCAGCTAAGCTAAAATATCTGTTGCTCGAGAAGTCAATGCCTCATGAATGTTTCAATTTCATGCGGTCAAACTTGCGTAAATGATGATAAAATTTTATGCCCCCTCAGAGTCTTCCAAGTCGCCGACACAGAAGAGAGAACGGACCTGTGTTGAATATTCGCATGCAAAATGCATGGTATGGTGTTAAAATTTCATACCCGCAAAAAATTGCTTGCTGAAACCGGCAATAGGGCGTTTCACCAAAAAAGTCTCGTGTTTTTCAAATCTGCACCTTCTTTTGGCGTTCTGTTTTTCGTGTTTTTTCGGAACTTTGTAAATTTTATGTTTTGTCGAAGCTGGATGATTTCCGTAGATTCATCAAACTTTTATAGGCTCTTCAAAAAAATTTGGTGGTTCGAAATCGAAACTTCGCTTCAACATCTTTACACAAAGAGTTGAAAGTTCATTATCTAAAACTAAATTCCTTCAAATAATTTATGAGTGATGGAGGTAGATAATGAGGAAATCAAGTGTACACCAAACAGCAGCTTGACTCTGATTGACTCACCCCGTAAAAAACCAGTATAAAGGATGAATTTGCGAGACGTTTTTTCGTGCGTGAACTTCCTTAACTTTTCCTAAGTATACTTTAATTAGTTGTGGTTCATTTTTTTAGTTTACATTAAATGCTGTAATTTTTTCATCCAGGATAAATGTATTTCACTAGGCATGTTGGTGTTTTGTAAATCAGAAAAATAAATTAACACTTTCTAATGAGAAAATGGAGAGAGAAAGCTAGTTTTAGTAAACAAAATATAAATTGCAAGCTTATCATGGTGAATGTATAGAAAGAAAACGAATAGAATAACAAGCCGAAGACAGCAGGGCATCAGGCAAAACACCAATGTTTATCGATTCTTTCTTGCTGGCACTGGAGCGGCTGTGTCGATTTCTCCGGCGTTCACTCTAAAAAACCATAAAAATGTATTTAAAAAAAATTATGGTATGATATACCTATTAGGATCACCCGCTGGTCTGAAGCCAAGTGTGGCAGCATCCAAAACAAGCTTTCCTTTCCCTCCTTTCTTCTTTTTCTTGCCCGCACCATCGCCTGCCCCACCTCCAACTGTATTGGAGGCATGAGAGTTGGTATTGTTGGTACTGCTACTGTGGCCAGCTTGGCCCCCAATGTTGCTTCCATTAGAACCCGTGGATGAAGAGAAGGCGGCCGCTGGCCCTGAGAGATCCTGAAATTAAATTATGGTGAAACAGCACAAGCTATTTTCTATAAAATTTACATCTTTAGAGGTTCGCATGACCCTGGGTCGGAGCTCAATTCGTTTCTGCAAGAACTCTCGATGGAACTCCTTGACTACTTTGGACTCGCCTAAGTACCCAATTATGTAGTCTTCGGCCTGTAATTTGGGTTTAATTGGGTTGAAAATTTTTCGATCACGAAAGAACCTCATTTGGAGAGTCAACACCCTCAATGAACGAGGCAAACACTTCGGCATCCACTGAGGAATTCAACTCTCTCACCCTCTTCATAATCCAAGCCTAAAACAAACAAAAAAACGTTGCTGACATCCAAAGATAATTTGAAAAGCGAAAGAAAAGCTTTTCGGCACTAAAAATCTCACCGTAAAAGCATCAGATTTTTTTGGGCTATCAATGATTAGTTTTATTTCCGTCTAAATATGCACAATTATATATTTTTCAGTTTGAATGGATCGAAAATACCTTTTGCTTAGCTTTTTGCGCTTTAGATTGCACCTGCTGTTGAGACTTGGTCTTTGGAATGGGGGCTGGCTCAGCCACAGGCACTGTGTTCCAGGAGCGACTACCAGAAGAGGACTGAGGGGTAGAGCTACTCGCACTTCCTTTTTTCTTGCTAGCTGTTTGGACGATTGACGACTCTACAGTGCTCGGGAAAACTTGGGTGGGAGAGCCCCAAACTGATTTCTGGGAACTTGCTTGCTGCTGTTGAGCTATCTGGAAATAAAGTTTTAAATATATTTCTGGTATTAAAGTCGACTCTCTCCATAGTGATCACCCAAGAAACCGAATAAATCTGATCACTATGGAGAGTATAAAAAACCTAATTGACAATATTTGCTAAGGAGTACAATATACTATGGAGAGTTTTTATTCAAATAACACCACAATCGGTAACTATTTAGGCATAAACGGTGTCCTCAGTGTAGTTGCCAACTGTTAAAGTTAATCAGTTAAATGGCGTAAGATCGAAGTGGCAAGATTGGTACGAGATATTCAAAGTTGCGATACACAACCACCCAAGTTTAGCCTCTGTTGAAAAGATGATCCACCTTCGTTTTCTCCTGGACGATGAAGCTAAAGAAGTAATTGCCTGAATCCCAATTCAAGACCAGAATTACGAGCTCGTACTCGAACCACTGAAGTCAAAGTACAGAATTGTTGGTGTTTGAAAGGAAATCAACGATAAAAACAGAGAACCTATAAAAACCCACTCAGCTCAAAATACCCAGGTAGAAGTCGGGACAAAAGATGAACAGATAGTGCTTAATCCATCTGGCATGGAGCCCACCTTTCCAGCTACAACTAATATGGTGATTTCACCTGGAGAAAAACTAACGCACCTACACAAAAACAAGAAATGCCTGCCAGTCAAAATCAAGAAACCAGACATCCTGATCGAAATTAAAAAACTTGCAATCTTAGCAATTTCGAGCTGTCTGATTTATCTGACCAAGCAAAAAAAAAAGAATTAGTTTACGGGTTTTCTAACCCACCAACGGCCGGACTGAATGAGCTAGGAGAGTATGCTTGGGTAGAAAATGATACTGTTGGGTTTCATGCCCGAAGAAATTCTCGAAAAAAATGTGTTTTTCAAATTTTAATTTCTAAATTTTATTTTGATCACTATGGCGAGCGCTGGTCATATAGCGGGGACCACCAAAATCTGATCACAATGGAGAGCCATCACTATGGCGGGCGGGTCGGTTTGCCTTAATTCCTTTTTAGATCAACAAAATCAAAAAAGTTGATCACTATGGAGAGAGCCAACTGTATCATGAAAATGGCCTTTGTAGCCTAATGGTAAAAAGAAGCGACTGCTGTGAAATTTTTCTGAAGATCGACTCCCATTTAAGTCTTACCGCTGAATTTTTTGTGGTTATAACACCGATTCTATAGTCAATTTGCAAAATTATGGCCATACCTGAGCATTTTTGCGGTGAGTCTCCAACAACTCCTGCTGCTTTAGTACCTTCTGCTGCATCGCCCTTTTCTCTTCCTCCTCTTGAATTTCCAACAAGGACTTTTGAGGAACTTGCGGCTGCTTCTCAGCACCATTTTTAGAGGAAGACCCCTTTCTGGCAGCAGGTTTGGCAGTGCCAACAGTTACCCAAGGAGTTGCTGAAAATTAAATTGCTTAGTTTGAGTGAAGACGGTGGAATAGAATATAATTACGAGCTGCTTTTTCTACAGGAACTGGGTTGGACTCATTTAGCAAGGCCTCGATCACAGCTCGATTTAGCTCCTCTTCCTGTAACAAAAATAAGTCTTTAGTTCACTTCTTATCAATTGATTGGGAAAAATATATAACAATCCATATAGGGGGGCCAAAAAAGTGACTCAAGTTTTTATCCAAAATTGCGTAAAGAGTATGTACTCTCTAACCGAAATTTGGGCTCTTTTCGACAAAAAAGACGGGTTTTCCATTTTTCCAAAACCACATCTATAGGACGCCGCCATTCTCACTTTCTCAAAAAAAGTTATATGCGGCAATTTATATACCGTATTTCCTTTAATAGGAGCACCGGTGCGCTTATTTTTCAAACCCCCCTCTTGGGTGTGCGCGTATTAGAGTCATTTTGAAATTTTTGCGTGAATTTTATATACCAAAAGCGAAATCGGTAGAGCTCGCGGGAGTTAAAACCTGTTCGAAAAAAAAATTCTGCTCCGAGATAAAGACCATCAAAGTTGAGGGGGTGCGCTTATTAGAGCTGGTGCTCCTATTAGAGGAAATATGGTACACAAGTTTGATTCCTCCTAGGATACATCTACTTTATCCAATTTTTGAAGAGTAAAATACCGTATTTTCTCAATTAGGGGCATGTTCACCTGTTACAAAGTTTGTCCCTGCCAATTCAAAATTCTTTCCGAATCATTGAACTTCTGTACGGATTTTTCAACTTGGTTTTTTAAATTTGAAAAGTGTAATCAGGTAAACTCGTGGTAACTAAGAAAACGCAAAAAACGGATTTGCGAAATGTTTGCTTCAAGCTGAGATATGAAGTCCGTAGGGTGGGGGACTATTAGAGAGTGGGGGTTTATTAAAGAGTGGGGGAATCATAGAGAAAACACAGTTAACTCGATTTTTAAATTTTTTGACCTTATTTCTTGTTTTTGTGATATTTTTTTCCCCAAATTTTGAGCTTTTTACCCCACGATTGAAAGCTTAAAATGTTGGTTACACAATTGTATATAAACTTCTTGGTTTCGTTCAAGAAAATTTATCACTTTTGAGAAAAATAAGTTCGAATCTTTTCGAGTTTTTTCGAGTCCTAGGACTCGAAAAAACTCGAAAAGATTCGAACGTATTTCCAATAAAATGTGTAAGTTTTTGCGAACCAAACCAAGAAATTCATATACCATTTTGTAGCTAACATTCTAAGCTTTCAATCGTGTGGTAAGAAGCTCAAAATTTTGGCCAAAAATATAATATAATAATTAAAATATAATAATTAAAAAAAATCGAGTTAACTGTGTAACAACTCTGTTTAAAAAAACCATACCATTTCTTGCTGTTGGATTCTCAAAGCCTCTTGTTTCCTCTGCTCTTCTTGCAATTTTTTCAGTTCAGCTTGTTCCTGCTTTTTTCGTTTGCGTTCAGCCTCCTCCCTAGCTTTGGTTTCTTCAGCTTCTCTGCTCATTCTCTTCTGTTGCTCTTCGAGCAGACGCTGTCTTTGCTCCTCTTCCGCCTTCTTGGCTGTTTTTTGTGCCATTTCTTGAAGGCGAAGGGCTTCTTCGTAGGCCAAGCAAATTCTCGCCTCCTCTTCCTCCTTCTTTTTGCGAGCTTCAGCTTCGTTAATCTGTCGTTGGCGTTCCTCTAATTCTTGAGCTCTTTGACGATTTTCTTCTTCCTGAAACAGCGATTTTAGCAATGTACCCTCTCCAGTGGAGCCGAACCCCTAATTCAAAATGTTATTTTTGACATATTTTTGGAAATAATACATCTTCAAATTACCATGGAAACTGTACCGCATCTAACTGGCTACATTTTAGGTCACTTGACTTGGGGTCACCCAAAAAGTAGCTCAAAAACATTATAATGCAAAAAATTAATTAAATTAACGCAGGGCTGTGATCTGTCCTTTATTTAGGATCCTAAATAGAGAGCGTGACGATCGATATATCGTATTGTTCAAAACCATATATCGGTCTCCATTTTCGCAGAAAATATTGTATCGTTATATCGTTTGCCGAATATCGTTATATCATATCGTTACGTACTAAATATCGCGATGTATCGTTTGAGCTCAATACTTTGGTTGATGAGAAATAATTTTATACAACTTTTTGCGACTTATTCGATTCCTTTTTTGCTTTCTTCACGCATCTTTTGCTCGTTCTTTTAGAATGAGCCTTCTCTGGAAAATTCCGCTTGAGGGTGATGAAGAAGGATTTCTCTTCACAAAAATGTCGCCGAATGAAGCAAAGTGCAATGTTTGTCAAACGAACATCAAACTAAGCAATGCCGGCCCGATAAACTTGAAGGTTCATATCGCCAAACATCCCACCTACCAGAAGCAGTTCGGAGTGATGGAGAATGCAGAGGAAGCTGAAAAAGAATCGATGAAGCAAGGGCTAGAGAAGTTTGTTGTCCGAGGAGCAGGTATTAACAATTGCCAATTTAATGACATGATGCCATTTCACCTGCTTTTATGAGAGTTATCAGCACTTGACCGATGCATCTCGTCGCTTGCCAGAATCTGCCATTTTCCATTGTCGAAGCAAAACTTTCAAGCCAATTTTGTCGTCTGGTGATCGAGAAAACCTGAGGGGATGTCAGCATTATCGGGAGTGGATCATGCCTGGAGTGTACGCGGCGGTCAAAAACGAAGTCCTTTCTTGTTTGAATGATTGCGATGCTCTGTTGTTTACATCGGATATTTGGTCGGAGCCTACGGAAAGTTTCATTAGGTGAATTATTTTGGAAACGTTTGCCAGATTTTGAATATTATTTTTTTAGCTTGAAGCGCATGGAATCGACACTGTGTGGAAGCGTCACAAATTTTTCGTAATTACACTGTTAAGGATGAGCCAACAAGGTGGAATTCTAGCTTCTACATGGGACAGCGACTACTCGAACAAAGGAATGCCATCGATCTCTATCTGGTTAGGTACAAGCGGCGTGATCTATAACTGAAGCCTGAAGAGTGGTCTTTATTGGATAAGGTCGTCCGAGTTCTTGAGCCCCTGGAAGCAGCCTCTAAACAAATGTGCCGTGAAGATGAACCAATTTCAATCCAGTTTCCTGTTGCGAGAGCGTTGACGAGAATCGTATATGATATTGTGGACCAGGATCTTCAAGAGATGCGTTCATCAATCTCTGGCTTATTGGTGGATAAGTTTGACGTCGAACGAGAAAAGTATGTTTCATTTTATTTTGGGTGTGTTAAAGACGAATCATTTTTAGGATCCACGGTCTTGCTATGTTTTTGGACCCACGTTTTAATGATCGTATTGCATCAAATAAGATTAAATTCAAGACGATATTTCTAAATAAGAATCTGCCCTTCCTGAAATACTCGTATTAAATTGTCTCCATGTTGTTATCCACGGATTGGAAATAAAGGAAATTCCTTAGGAATGGTACTGTAGATAGCTCTGGGAGGCTGCGCGATTTTTCGGGTTCCTTATATATCGTTCGACAAATTTTAAGGTAAAAAATCGTTACGTTATATCGCTCCCAAAATTCATATCGTATCGTTATATCGATCGTTGAAAATTTGTCCCAAAAATATCGTATCGTTATATCGTTCAAGGGAAAATCACGGTCTCTAATCTTAAATTTTTAGAAATTTTGAAATTTTATTTATTTTTTTATTTTCGGTACTCAAAACCCAATAAGCACTGGTTAAAATGACACTTTTTGACCAAATTTCGTTTATTTAAAAAAATGTCCTTTATTTTAAAATTTTTAGATCTCAGCCCCGAATTAAGGTCTTCTTGCTCTATTACAGAGAATGTACGGCATGATTGATTTTGTGTTTTTACTATCGTTCACCTTGATTCTGAGCTGTTGCATGTGTTCATTTCGCAGCTGCTCTTCTATACGCTCTAAAGCTTCCCTTTTTTGACGCTCGAATTCAGCCGCCTGCAACCTCTTATTCTCAAAATCACGTTCCTTTTCAATTTCGATCCGACGCAGTTCCTCCTAAATGTGATAAATAGAAAAATCTTATAAGGCATTATACAGAGAAACTTTTGCGTGCCATTGAGTTTTTTTGTTAGATTAATGTGAGTCAATGAAGACATGTTACTTCTTAAAAGTAAGCTCGTTCACATTGACCCACCGAAAACCCATGAACGGAAAATCTTCTGCAAAATCACTACCTATAGATTAACTTACCTTTTTTCTTCTGAGCTCAATCTCCATATCACGGATTTTCCTCTCCTTTTCAATTTCTTCTCGACGCATGGCTTCCTCCTTTTCTCTGAGTCTGTTTTCCTCTTCTTGTATCCGTAGTTCCTTGAACAGTAGCATTTTGCGCTCCTGAACAAAATCGTTGCATTACAACATTTGAATGCGTCTGCATATATTACATTTTCAATCTCCAGCTGTTGTTGGTTGTTGAGGGCCGCACTTCCAGAGCGCATTCCCCCTCCTGTCACATCCGACAAAGAGAAGTCAGGGAGTATGTTGGAGGCAGAAGAGATGCTTTTGCCTCTAACGCCCATGCTAGCCCAAATGCTACTGGCTGCTGCATCCAGTGTGCGTGCGGGAGAGAGCTGGCTGGCATTTGGAGGCTCAAGCTTGTAGGTAAAGGGACTAATTTTGCCGTTTATATGGAACAAGTCTCCTATAAAATTGTAGGGTTTTATCGGTGTATTTCCTATGTTGTCCTCGAATTATCGCCTGCCATATGCCCGATATTGGTTCCAACACGGATTTTTTGGTATTATACAAACACATTTTTGTAAAATACGTTTAGATCTGTTAGTAACAAAATCATAGCCAAGGATATGAGCTGCAGTTTGGTTGGTGAATTGTCTAATACTACTTCACGCAAACCGGAACAAAAACGCAGATGGACAAAAAACGACAAAAAACCGATTGTAAACCAAGGGGTTGGTAATTAGAGAAAATACTGTATTCGTTTGGTTAATTCAGCGTTTCAGCTTTTCGCTGAGGGTACAGGCTGATACACCCTTCACAATTTTCACCGTCAGTATTTGACAAACATTTTTTAATTCTTTCAAGTTTTGGTACCAAATTGTAGCTGACATTCAGGGCTACAATTTGGTACTTGTAAATTGTAAAAATGTAGGTTTAAAAAATGGTCAAAAATGCTGACGGTTAAAATTTTGATACGGTAAATCGGCCTGTTCCCTCGCTGATTAACAATGTTTGTAAAACTCATAATCGCACTCATCTAACTGTGAGCCTCACATTTTACCTTTTTTGTAGCTGACTACCTCACACCTAACGTAAGTGGGGTTTTAATTGAACTCACATCAAGCGCGATGTGAATGAGGGTAACCCAAGATTAAATTAATTTTTAAAAACATGGCTCACCCAAAGTAACGTAGTCAACATCGGAGACCCGACGAAGCCTCAAACTCTGCATGTGTGTAGTGATTGGCTTCATCCCATCCTCTATTATAAAATGTTTATAAATCATTCACCTGTATACCACCCAATCCACCTAGATAGTACATAAACCATCTGGATAGTATCATAGTATCATATCATCTAGATCAGCTCTAACCACCTCATGGTACCTAAACCACCTGGATACTGCTCCAACCATGTGGATAGTACCCCAAACTTCTTGTAGGGTACTTAAACGACCTGGAAAATATTTTGCGGGAACTTAAATTTTTTAGTCTGAACCAACCAAACCAAGTGGTGTCCACTTGAAGCACTTTTTCGGGTTTAAAACTTGTTTTCTGGACTAAATCGGGCATGCTGAAGATGGTTTGATAGTAGTAAAATGCTGTTTCCTCGAGTATTTTTTGAGTTTTGGGCAATAATTGATTTTGGTGAAATCCAAAAAATTAAAAAAAAAATACTCGAAGAATCGGCATTTTACCACTATCAAATCATCTTCAGCATGCCCGAGTTACTCCAGAAAACAAGTTTTAAAACCCGAAAAAGTAAAAATTTTTTTGCTTCAAGTGGACGACCACTTGGTTTGGTTGGTTCAGACTAAAAAATTTAAATTCCCGCAAAATTTTCTCAAAACCGAGGTCGATGGTTCCAACCCCTACGGGTGCAAAGAATACTATCCACGTGGTTTGGATAATATCTAAGTGGTTTGGATACTATCTAGGTGGTTTGGATACTATCTAAGTGGGTTAGGTAGTAAAAAAAGTTCAAAATAACGACTTTCCCTTCAAGACAATAAAATAAAAACAATAATAAAATATATGAAAAAACCCCCAAGTGCACACCTGCCACAAATTTGGATTTCTCATTTTTTCCATTGTTCATTTTCCTTACAACTATATTACAATTATTTGTACTGATTATTATGTTATTCAGTTTTTTTATCGATACGAATGAAACGAATTTTAAAGAAAAGGGTGAATGAAGTGGATGTTGAGTGTTCCAGTCCTCTACAGTATGCAGTGATTTTCAATGACCTGACTATATTTCTAAATTCAGGAAACACGCTCTGATTCGTGCGCCGGAAGTGATTGATCTTGAGCAAAGCGTGAGTACAGCAGTGAGTACATCAGCCGACGATCCTCCAGCGAATTGGAAAGAGGTAGTCGATATATTTTAAACATGAGAAATAATTTATGGTTTTAGAGCGATGAGTATCTTGAGAAAAAGCAAACGAGAAATATGATAACGAAAACCAGAAGGTCGTTAGTGAAGTCTGCAATCTGACTCTCACATGAGGTGCAACATGACCGCAACGCCAACAGAGATGTGGCTTTACTTGACTGCAATACAGGGCTTTCATTAAGGCTAGATTGTACATTTGGCCTGACATACGATCTATTCAAGTGGTTTTGTGTTTGTCCGCCTTTTATGATTTTGTCTGTTTAGGTGTGACGAATGTGCTTGGATTAGTTTGCCTCGATGCGTATCCTTTGACCCTGAGTTTTCAATGAACAGTACACCTGGTATAATAGAATTTGCTAAGCGAACAGAGAAAAGTGGAGGTCCAAAGTGAGTAATAGCAAACTTTTGAACCTAAACACAGTAAGTATATTTTAGGGTAATAAATATTCTGACATGCACATGGAAGGAAGCTGTGAAACAGGAAAAGAGAAAAGAATTTGTAGGCAACAATGCAGCTATAATAGCCAGACTAGAGACTGATATCCCTAGTTGTGTTAGAACTTTATTCATGTTGTAATTGCTTTCTGTGATTATGGTTGTTGCTATTTATGTTGTCCGTGCTATTTATTTTGTAATAAATGTACTTCTTTTGGTGAGTTTTTTGGTGAGTTGTTTTGGTGTTATTTTGGTGAGTAACCGTCCAATTAAAAAAGTACATACTTTGAAATACTTTCAAACTCTCATCAAAGTATTTGTTGTCGTACCAGGCTTGCATTTGTGCCATTTCAAATGGACCTCTTTGAATGCCAGATGGATCCAAGTAGTACCACTTGTTGCTTTCAGGATCTAGAGCTGAAGGTGAGACTTGAGGTTTTGGAGGGCTTGGAGCTACAGCAGGAACAGAGGGCTGTTCCATTGGAGTAGTATGGGGAAGAGCGGAATAGGTTTTCTTGTATCCTGCCTCGAAATCTAGTCCCGCTTCTAAATCGCCTGCAAAACATTTGTAACTTTATTCTGAGTGTTGGATTGTCTTCTGTAGAATGTTCCCCAGGAGTGCCGGTTTATCGAGAGTGAACTGTACTCACGGCTAATTGATAAAATTAGCTTACCAAGTGTCATTTCCGGTTTCGCCATACTCTTTCTTCCAAATCCTCCAGTATACACTGGTACATTTGAAGGGGGAGAGGCGCTTTTTGCATGATTTTCTATTTTTGGAGCCGCCTCGTTCCCATCGAACAATTCCTGGTGCTGGTGTTGGGAAGTTGGTGTAGAATACCTTAACCAGTCTTTTTCTTTGGCTTCTAAAATTATTTAAATTAAACAAATAATGAAATTCAAAAAAAACACCTTTTATAATATCTGGTTCATTCAATTTGCCGCTTTCTTCCGGATCCTTAGTCGAAATTCCAATTTTAGCCCATATTTTGGACGTGGACGACGAGGTTGATGGAGCACCAGATTGTTGGCTCTCCAACAGCTTCGCCACATTCTCGTTCAACGGTGGCGGCTGGTCTTTGCTAGTGCTCGGCATCCGAAATCGACTGCTCGTAATACCCCTGTGTTCCAAGTTGTTTGTTCGTGGAGCACCTGGTTTGTTGTAAGTGGATCCTCCACTCGAGCTGCTGTTATTAGTGTTTCCACCCGGCATTGATCGTTTGGCAAAATATGGCTCGGCTGCTAAAAAAAGTTTGTTGTTACTGAGGTCCAAAAAAAACTATTCATAGCATCAGACATACAACTGATCAGAGAACAGAGATACAGTTGAACCTCCGATTCAGTGGCACCCCTTAAGTTCGACCCCAGCTGAGTACGACACCTTTTTTCGTCACTTTTCGAAGCCTTTTACCAGAAGTGTCCGGTCAATCCAGTCCGAAAGATCAATCAAAAGAGTCAGAGTAAAGGTTTTTAAAAAGGGTGTCACTATATCGGGAACCGCAGTCTTAATGGCAAAATGTGGACATTTAAAAAAACGAATAAAATGGAATCCTTGTGATTTTTCGGACTGGATTGACGGGACACCACTGGGAAAAGGCTTCGAAAAATGAGGTAAAAAAATATTGTGCCCAGCTGGGGGTCGAACTTGAGAAGTTGCCACTATTTCTGAGGTTCAAATGTATTGATATAGAAAAAAGTAACTGACCATCATTAGAAGCCTTTGGATTGGCAGAAGGAGCTAAAGCACTCCAGCGATTAGGCGATGGCTTGTGGGAGTGCGCAGCAGTAGTGCCACTGCCTCCTCGATTGCTGCCTGAATAGTAAGAAATATTAACCGTATTGATTTGGAAAGGGGTAGTATATAGTACCTGCAACCACCCATCCAGAATTGTTTACTGGATTGGATGATGGGGATCCAGTTTCGCTTCCATTTATCATATGGTGACGATCTTGACGGTTGAGGGCACTCAAAGCTTTACTCGAGTTGATGTTTTGTTGAAGACGCTAAAAGTTTAAAAAATAAAATGGCCGGCCATATGTTCGGCCATTTGGCCAAAACCCGGCCATATGCACAAATGAAAAATTTGCAATGACCACCAAGACCACCAAAAAATAGAGGTGGTCCAATGGCCGGCCGTTTTTAAATGGCTCTGCCATGAATATGGCTATGACCCGATTCTGGGGTTTAAAATTTTCTGGCTTTTACAAAATTGGTCAAATAAGGCAATCCAATTTTCAGAATTTACTGATACTTTAAAAAATACCCGACAATTTTTTTATTTGAAAATAAGGCTAAGATCGTTTGTTATGGTTAAAAAAGTTGACTAACCGTCTCATTTTCGTTGAACGACAGCATGATGATCGGTGTTTGGGCTTTTTCCAGGAAAAAGGGGCACTTCTCAAGTCCATCAGGTGGTTTAGTTGAATCCTGTAGGAAATTGTAGCTATATGCAAACCTTAAAATTCGAAAATGTGTATAACCTTGCCCATCAAAGCCAGAATATCTTCACGTCCGTATCGGTGGTTGGCGAACACCGGATCCATCATCTCCTACAATAAGCAAATTAAATTTTTGAACCTAATTCCAAGTTTTTATAAAAATTGTGTTTACTTGAGAAGCTTCCACATCTTCAATAATAGAGCGGTTGAGAAACCCATTGGGTCTTTCGCTCTTCAATGGCGCCGCCGGTTGCATCCTAAAAAGTGACAATTTTGATATGTTGCATTTTTTCTAATTCTATTTAATAAATATAAAGATAATAAAATTTATTATCATTTACGCTTTTGCTTTAATGCTCGAAAATATCGAGACCAACCTTATGTTTTTCCGATTTTTGGAAGGATGAGAGAATATACAGTATGCAACTGCAAACTATAATATCGCAAAAACAAAATTTGAAACTGGACAAAAATTTCCTTTGTTCAACCATTTTCTTGGACTAATGTTTTTAGGCGAAATTGTTATTTCTTTTTTTTTGAGCTCATCTCTCGATAATTTCCATATTCGATCTCAATATTGGGTCGTTAAGAACTACGATAAATAAATTTCTTGCGAGTTTTTTCCTTACAATTTTATTTAGAAAAAATAAGATATGCTAGTGGTTCTATCCTGTTCAATCATCTTTTTAAAGGGTTTTAAAACAAAAGCAGGAAAAAAGAAGCACAAATTTCTCTAAAATTTATTTATCATTTTGCCTTTTTCAATCGAACTTTAGAAAAATTACGTTAAGTCAAACATCAATTGTATGAATAGTAGTGCTGTATAAACTTTTTAAAGGGACGTTCCCGTGCGTTATAGACAAAAAAGGCTGGGACCAGGAATTTTTTTAAACCGTTCCGTTTCTCACTCCTTTTGCATCATGTTGTTGAAACCTGATGACTTTAAATTAATTTTTTAAATAAAACAGTTTACATCAAAAAGTTGTATAAGAATATATTTGAAAATAGTGCAAAAAAAACACTGTCGGTCCACGCGTTAATTTTGGTGTGATGCACGGGCATGTCCCTTTAAAAATTAAAAACAGCATTAACACTGAAAACCCCTAAAAAGTGATAAAAAATTATACCAAGATGGATTGAAGTTCATGTTTTGAGATGAGTCGGTAGACATTTCGATAGCTTTTTGGTTGCTGTTAGCAAGAGTGAGAGAGAATTTGAAACGATTTGATAGCTAAAAACTATTTGTATTAATATCGTAATAAAGCAGCCAAATAAATATATGCACTAATTTCCCAAAAATAAATGGCTCTCGGTGAACAAAATTTTTTTTATATCTGTTCAATAAAGATTAGATTAACTTTCGCTAATAATAATTTTTTTTATTTTGTGAAATTGTAAAACGATCTTCCAGCCTTACAAAAGATAGTATTAGTTGAAAGTGCTAACAAATTGTGCCTATTGCAAGCGTGCAAAAGGACATCATCCCCCTTTTTAGCAATCCATTTCATCTTTTCCACTTGTTCAACAGAACCTTTTCAGCATATTTCGTTTACTCTTCGTTGTGGGATGCAGTTCAATTTAACACGAGTTTTACAGAGAACTATATGTGTCGTATACTAGAGATGATGGCTTGACCTTTTCGGGACGGGTCAAAATTCAAATTTAAAAATTCCGGGACGGGACGCGGGACGGGACAGGTGCCAAAAAATTTCCGGGCGGGATTCCGGAGCGGGACGGAATTGTCCCGTCCCGTCATCATCTCTATCGTATACTATAAACTTTTTTTTAAAAACAATCCTGCGTTTTAAGCAGAACGTAAACATTTTGAATCAATTTCTCCTGTTTACTAATTTTTACACACTAATTGAATTCAGTGTATCAAAGTGAGAAGCAAATGACTTCAAACGAAAAAAAACCAAAATCATGAATTTTATCTACAGCCGGATCTCAATACAACATACCTCTTCGGGACCGCCGAAGATGTATCTTATATTGAGCTTAAGTTTATTTAATTAATTCTGATCGATTCCGCTGTGTACAAGGGGTTGAAAGGTTTTTATTATAACATAATCATTTCAACCGATTCACTGTCACTGTTAGTATACAAGTATCTGAACGTCTGTTTTCAGATCAAGATGAGTGTATCGTTCTCTCCCATCTCTACCTCAAAAAACTCAATGATGCAACAGATAACAAAACAAAAATTATTTTCATATGGGTATGCTAAATCGAGAGGTGTTTTATATCGGTGGTATGTTGTATCGAGATTAAACTATATTTTGGAGGCGGTACAAAATCACACTATTACAAATTTTTTATTTAAAAATCCATTTTTTCAAACGAAAAAAATTCATGTCTTCGAAGGAATTTTCAGAATGTGGATAAATACAAGCTAAACCATTCTAAATAAAGTTTATTAACAATAAAGAATAGCACACATCAAAACTTTATAATATTCGTCGGTAATGATTTGAGAATATTTGAAGCCTTTGCTTACAAGAAACAAAGCTAAAAATCGATTTTTAACATTTGGTAAAAAGTAATGATCACTGATTTTCAAGCTGCTCATAATTAATCGAATAAAATTATCATAATCCTCGACAAACATTTGCATCGATTTGAGAGATTTGTTCCAGCCTTAACATTACTTTTCTTCGGTAGCCAGTACGATCTTCTGATTCAATAGGGTTTTGCTCAAGATAGACAGTTTGAAGCGCTTTAAGTTTAGATAATTTTTCAACTTCAGTCCATGACGAAATCTTATTATTGTTCAACTAAAAAAAACTTGTATATCTTTTACATCAATCAGAAATAAATACAAACTTAATACCCAGAGATCTTCCAAAACTTTCAAGTGATCCAAATGGTCCAGCGAAGTGATGAAGTTGTGACCTGCATCAATTATCTTGAGATTTTTCTAAAAAAATATTGACTAACGGGAAAAAGACTTGGAAAGCTAAAACATACGAGTGCCTGAATACCATCCACTGATTCTAGTCCCTGATCACTAACATGTAATTCTTCTAACTGCGTAAGAGTGTCCAAGTTCTCCAGCTTTGTCAAACGATTTCCCTGGAAATATATTTTAACAATGATAAATCGATATACAGTCGACGCTCTCTATAAGATACACCCCTGAAGTTCGTTCCCGCCTTGGGTCCGACACTTTTTCTAACCTGATTTCTGAAATATTTTGCCAAATGTGATTCGTCAGTCTAGTCGAAAATATCGCAAGGATTCCGATTTTACAGATCGTTTTTGCAATCTACAATAGTTTTGCCAGTAAGACCCGCGACGCTCTCTATAAAATACACCTAAATCTTAAAAAGGTGTATGTTATAGAGAGCTTTGCGGTCTTACTAACAATCGTTCGATTGCAAAAACGATCAAAATCGAATCTGCGATTTCGACTAGACTGACGAATCACCAAAATATTTCAGAAATCAGGTTAAAAAAAACGGTTTATATCTAATAGAGAGCGTCGTCTGTATATGTGAATATCAAAAAAAATTACCGGGAGATTCAAAACTCGAAGATTGGACAGCTTGTCAATACTTTCTATTTTTTGGATTTTGTTTTTTCCTAAAAAGTATATGTTTAATGCTAAACAATCAAACATCAATTTTCACTAACCTAAGTATAATTCCTTCAGATGAGAGAGGTGATTCAAATTCTGCATTTTCCTTATTCGATTGTCGCCTAGCTCTAGCAGCTCTAATTTAGTCAGATTTTCTATGCCTTCAATCACTTCAATTTTATTGTTGACAAAGTATAGCTTAGTCAGGTTAACTAACGTAGAAAGACCTTAAATTTGCTATGTTATCATATTTAAAAATTTACCCCAGTTGCGAGCAAGAAGACGCAATTATTTAAGTTAAAGACAATTTCACCCGTTAAATAAAACAAATATTTTACCAAAACAAAAAGCTTAAAAAATTGAGAAAACCTGTATTTTTCTAAAAATTTTCTGTATTTTTTTATTTTTCTAAGAGTATCAACAATTTCGAAAAAAACGGGGGCGAAGTGGTTCAACACCAAATTTCGGGTATAAAAAAATTTTCAATCTAATTTTAATGACAAAAAACAATAAAAACCTTGGATCTTGTGAATGCGATTGTAGCTTAAATCCAGGGCTTTTAAATTGACCAGCTCGTCAAGTCCACTAATTTCTGTGACCTGATTGTCGTAGAAGTCTAGCTCTGTCAATAAATTAAGAGCACACAAATTGCTGTTTATTGAGGTTAACAGGTTTGTGCGGAAGGATAGAGTCTAAAATACAAGTTTTTTACAATCAAATTATTTTTACAATGTTTTACCTCAAGTTCCTTAAACCTTGACAAATCCGGAATATGATCCACGCGGCATTGTATAAGCTCAATAACCTTAAACACTTATGATTAGAAGTTAGAATACCTAGCCTCCTACTTGCCTTCTCAGTGTCAGAATAAATGCTCAGGTCAAATAAGTTCTTAGAAAGCTTAGGATTTCGCTCATCGTTAGTCCCATCAACATCATTCTCAACATTATCACCTTCATCAGTGGCCAGTTCTTCCACGTTTTGCTGCGTGGTTGATTGTTCAGAGATTTCTTGCTGGTTAGACATTTTTCTAAACTTGATCAGATAGAAACCAAATTAGCGGAATCCAATAATGAATCATGAGTATTATTAAACCCTCCTCTCATAACAAAACCCTCCTCACCCAACAAAGTTAATTCCAAAATAAAAATATTGTGTAGTGTTGTACTTCGGGCTTTTAATGTAGCTTTTAATCTACGCTAAAACCTGGTGCTAAGATGGTGTTACAAAGCTTATTATTCATTCAAATTTTTCGATTTCTTAAAAGTGTCTGCTAAAATCTTCAAAAAAACTCATTAGTGTTTACAGATAGATGGTGATCAACCTAAGGGAATTAAGCCAAGTGTAATATGCCAAAAAAAAGAGGAAGAATAGGCCTATAAAGTGGTATATTTGTATATATATATAATTGATAAGATAAAATTTGAAACCTATATCCTCAAAATTTAGTTGGAAACTTATTTGTTACTTGTTAATTCTAAAGCCCTATTTCTATGTTTTGAATATTGCCTTAAAAGGGAACGGTGCGTAGGCGTTTCTTTCCTTATTTCCCAAATGGGAAAAAAGGGAAGAAACGCATTACGTAATGCGCTATTTTTGAATTCGCGCCTTTTTCAAATTTACTAAAAATCGATTGAAATATTGGGGTAAATGGTGATAGTATGGCTGAAAAGTAGAAAAGTGGGGGTGGATGGTGGTAGTAGGGCTGAAAAGTTGAAAAGTGGGGGTGGATGGTGGTAGTAGGGCTGAAAAGTAGAAAAGTGGGGGTGGATGGTGGTAGTAGGGCTGAAAAGTAGAAAAGTGGGGGTGGATGGTGGTAGTATGGCTGAAAAGTAGAAAAGTGGGGGTGGATGGTGGTAGTAGGGCTGAAAAGTAGAAAAGTGGGGGTGGATGGTGGTAGTAGGGCTGAAAAGAATTATGGACACCAAGCCCGACCTTACTTTAGGCTTAGGTTTTAGGCTTAGCCTTTAGGCTTAGCCATATCCTAAGCCTAAAGGCCAAGCCTAAGACCTAAGCCTAAAGTAAGGGTGGGGCTTGGGGATTCAAAGTAGAAAGCGCGCGAATTCAAAAATAGGAAAAAAGGGAAGAAACGCATTACGTAATGCGTTTCTTCCCTTTTTTCCCATTTGGGAAAAAAGGGAAGAAACGCCCCTATGCTAAAGGGAACGTATGGTAGTGTCCATGCGATGCTGAGAAACTTTATATACCACTCGATAGAGCTTCGAAAATGCTTATTTGACATAAATATCATCGATTTTTTAAATTAATAATGACGATTTGACGTGCCTTGTTCGCTCTACTTATTTTTATCCGTCTGTTTTCAGTAAAAACAATGAATTCTCTCAGCTCAAAGCACCCCGAAAATAGCCCAAATATCCCGAACCATTTTAAATCACCTTAAACCAGCCAAATTATCCCAAACTGGCTTAAACACTCCAAAATCACACTCAAAGACAAAAATAGGTTTTCATTGTACACACTCTGTGACTGTGCTGTTCGACCGATCCGTTCTACTCTGCCGTTTGACCGTGCCATTTGACTAATCATGTAGATAGTCGATGTAGTCGAATGGCACAGGCACAGTCGCATGGATACTATCATATGTTCCCTTGTTAGTCAAAAATATCATGTGTATAATTATTTATATAAAGTTTAAACACAGGACACCAACACACATCAGTTAGGGCTATTGGATGACTGCCCCTCAATTACTTTCTAACTGGGTTTGAGTTCAAAATTAACAAAGGCCGCACAAAATTTCGAATTTAGCAATTGACAAAATGGTTGAAGATCCAATTTGACCACGCGAAAAATAACATGTCGAAAGTTGAGTTGAACAAAGGGTTATAAATATATCTAGCAAAAGTCTCAGTTAGTTAGCATTATCTTGGCGAGCGACACATTTCACACAATTAAACATATTTATTATACAGTTTCTAGCACAACAATTGCATATGGATAGATCTTGACTATTGTTTCTTGTCATCAGAGTGGCTGAACGGATCTGTCCAAGGACGAAGACCTAAAATAGCGATTTGACCAAAAAATTTCCATTCCAGTCTGAAGCGGATCTACCATGAGCTCGTTCTTCCCTACTAACACCCATCAGACTAAATGTCTTTTGTTGCTGTTGTCTGTAGTAGCCGCTGTTCATTTTGGGCATGATTGCGATCATAAAGAAGGCCACTCCAACCAATGTAACCTGAAAGTAGAAAACTAATTAATTTGTGAGTAAATAAATAAGCGCACCAATCCCACTGATGCGACAGTCCCTGAAACAGCCTTAAATTAAAAATGTTAAAGTAAAAACTAACACAAACCTGTACTTAGCGTGTTCAATTTGATCCGGGAATCCTTGAGCTTCTGCCAATAGCTAATTTTCCCAGGAAATTTTTCCGGAATACGCATCTAAATTGTTTTGATTAGTAATTTTTTTTGTGAAACACATCATATTTATGGTAAGCGGGCTTTTCTCTACAAATCGGGCATTTTTTAATTGGTCGAAACTAAAAATGCCAGCTTTTGACTAAAAAGTTCCACCTTTTTTTCAAATACTGTCGTCCTTTACAAAAATCTGCCCTTTTTAGACAAGTTTCCGTCCTTCGAATCGAGAAAAAGGGACAAAACGACCTAATTCCTCAAGAAAGGCGACATAACGCCCTTAAGAAGTAAAAAAGCAGCAAGTCAATACACTTTCCGTTGTTGATGAAAACGTTTCAGTCCGTTCTAACATACGTTGACCTACTCTGCACCTAAGCCTGAGTCAGAAAAAGAAGACTGGAGATTATATGCTGCGGAGGATATCTATCGGATGCAGAAAAAAAATATTTAGTGTACATTTACTTTGGGCACACACAGGATCGTCTAGCTACTTCGTTAGCAAACCTGTATCGGACCTCTTAAATACCTGGATGCCACCATCTGGATCGGACCACCCGGGTACATAGGTACAGTGAACCCTTTATATTATGACCCCTTATTTGGACTCCCTCTGTATAACGATCCGGTGCAAAGATCTGTTTGGTCTGAAATAAATACTGTACACAACGAATTTTCATGCTAATAAGATTGTACTGCTGAAACGAGTAGCACTACGAAGTACTAGGGAACTGTCGCTTTCAGTAAGGTATATACTCATTATATTAATCGTCATTAAAAAGTTCTCAACTAACATAAAAAAGTTGAAAAAGCTGTCATAGAGTCCGTTCTACCAACTCTAGCTTGTTCTGTACCTAATTGATTTAGAGCAATATGTCCTCTTATTGAGGGATTTGGGACGTTTTATCCCCCTTTCTTGATTTGGGGCGTTTTGTCCCCTTTTTTAGATTTAGGGAGTTTTGTCCCTTTTTCTCGATTTGAGACGTTTTGGCCTGTTGGGGCGTTTTGGCCGATAGGGCGTTTCGTCCGTGTTTGCTATAATTGTTTTCATAATTATATTTATAATCGCGCGTTCTCTTGTGTACTGCGAATAAACGACGAAATTTAGAAAACTACAGTAGTATTTGAAAAAAAATAGAGCAGTAACAGGAAACAGACTGCATTTTTCAGTTAAATTTTCTTTTTCAGTTTTAATTTCAGTTTTAACTATTTTAATTTTGCCTTAATTTATGCGTCCATTCAAAAAGATGATACTTGCTTGGTACTTCCATGCCTTGCTTGGTTTGATCCAACTTTTGATCTTATCACAAAGCGGAAGAGTGGTGCTGAACAAGCCAAAGGAGCGCTACGTGGAGATCACCAAGAAGCTGCTCGTATTGCAAGATGAGGCGACCGATTTTCTAAATGACGACTAAGAGGACGTGGACTACATGCTCTTCTTTTGGAGATACGATGTGGGCCAATTGATGAGTGTGAAAGTAAAAAGGGCGAGGTAAAATATTGGTAAACATGTAGGTCCGGTTTTATAATGAATGCTTTAGGAATGCGCGTAAAAACAAATCAAAGCGATGAATCTTCTGTGAGCGACTCTGACAGCGATGAAGAGGAGGTCACCGAAATCAAGCCACTGGTGGAGGACAAAGAAGACAAGAAAAAGCTGCTCTCATTCATGGAGGAAAAGGGAACAAAAGGTAATGACTGTTTTCTAAAAATGTCTCTTTCCATTGCAATGTTCTCTTCTTTTAGCACACTCGCCACTGACCAAGAAACCACGCCTGGATTCGACCGAAGCGCTCAAAGAGATTCAGCCGCCGCAACTGACCTATCCATGGAGTGATGAGCCTACAGGGATCCACTTAATCGTGGGACATAACAATTGCTTTTACCTGTACTTATTTCTGGGTACCATTATTATTTATGCTTCAGATCGCTCGCATTTTTTGTGTATACGGATGAGAGCCTGCACGAATGCGTCCGCCAAGAGTTGATAGAGTTTCTTATCGCAAACAAGCATCATTCATGGATCAAATACTTTGGAGGCGCCAATGGGGTGGAAGAATACGCCAGGAAATTTTCGCGACTCGGGGAATGGGGGAAGCAGCATGCAACTCCTCTTGGCCACCAAACTGTACAACACCAACTTCGTCCTTTATCAACCGGACCAACTGCCTCGCTTCGTTCCATTCTTCGTCGATAAGGTTGATTAACTACTATCATTTTATTTACAGTGGGATTATTATGGATTTATTTAGAACTTGCTAACTGGCGCCATGGAGCCGCGCGTGGGATTTCTTCGTTACCAAGGCTTTCCAACGGAGCACTTCGACGTTGCGAAATTTGAAGTGAAGGAAAATGTTTGATGAATTTAACTGTTGTTGTTGGTTTCAATTGTTATAAGCTTGGTTCAATAAAGTTCGGTGGTTGTATAGTTGGGCAGAAGTTGGTTTGGCTAAATGTGTTTCTTTGAGCGTTGAAAAATACTGCTTTTAAAGATGTTTCGAAAAAAAAACGTTTCAAACTGACCATTCAGAATTGACCGTACGGAAAACCGTTTCGGATTGATCGTCCCCTCTGTAGCACACGCCAGGAATTTTAGACACAGACAATTTTACCGCAAGGAAAACCGTCGGAAACTGAACGTCGGAAACTGACCATAGGGAAAACCGTCGGAAACTGACCGTCGGAAACTGACACCGTCGGAAACTGCCCGTACACCGTTTGGAAGACACCACTCAAAGAATTGTGTATTAAAAAACGGGTCAACTATTGCACTAAAAATCTTAATCGGAAAAAACACGACAGCCAAACGCGTTGAGCAATTTACGCGTTTTAAGCTCTAACCTCAAATATATTTCAATTTTTCGCGTTGGTCCTCCTGTTGTTTGTTTGTATTATTTGTTGCAAGTACTGAGATAATTATGGATACCATGATAACCTTAATCATAATCAACACAAAAATTCTAATTTCGAAAAATAGTTTTAGAAAACAATAGGGGGGATCAAGGCGAAAAATGGAAACGTATTCTAGGAGCCCAAAACGCGTACATTGTGCGCAATTAACGCGTTTTGTGTTGAAAGTAGAAGCAACTTGTTACAGGATTCACATGAAAAATTATAAGAAATACGTTTGAAAATGCACTATTTTGGCGTACATTTGTTTGGGCGAGTTTTTAAACTTTACCTCTGCTTTTACGAGAGTTTTTAACAATTTTAATTTAATCAAAAATGTATGTTTTTAATGTTTCGCCATAAATATCAATATCAAACTCGCATACCGCATTTCTTCTAATAACTCACCCTCTCTAATAACTCAACGCCAACCACCCCCGGCCATTAACAAATTTTGGGAAATTTTTCAAAATCTCTCCATTTTGAAAATGATGATTGTGATTATAAACTTAATGCGTCTGGCCCGGTATTTCATTGTATATGATTGTTTAGAAATGTTTTGTTACAGTCCACTCGATTTCGGTACGTGACAAAATTTGCCCGCGCTAAAACTTGCCCGAACCGAAATTTGCCTGGGAATAAAAACGGCCGAAATTTGCCCGACCTTAAAAGCGGTCAAAATTTGCCCCGGAAGTAAAATTTGGGCGTGCGTCAATTCGTCCACAGTCAATTTTACACGATCTAACACCTTAGTACCTCTACCTAGTTACAACAACCTGGGCACCACCTGGGCGCCCTAAGGAGCATAAAACTACTACAAAACTGAGATTCTTGCAACTCAAATCGCTGTTTTAGCATTATAAAACCATGTTCAGGACACAATTTCGGATAAGTTACATCGATTTTTAATTAGTTACAGCTAAATCCAAAATTTCGGATTCTGGAGGTGGACTCATATATGGGAGGTACCAGGCGGTTTTCCCACCCACCCTGAAGCTTACTGGTCGACGTTCCACTCATGATTTGGGGTCGTCCACCGCGGAGTGGGTACTGTTCTTCAAGAAAATACAGGGTGAGTTTTTATAAACGCCCGATGGAATATTGGTCATAACTTTCGAATTTCCGTTGTCTCGACGAGATTTTTTTTTGTTCAAAAGAGGAAGCTCGGGGAAAGAAAATGACACCAATTCTTTATTGTTGCTATTTTTTTCTTGAGATATCCTATTTTGAAAAAAAAACGTATCTTTTCAGATGCCTTATTCTCCTCAGCGATGATCTCAGTGCGTCGAATAGTTCATCGAAGAGGGCAAGAGCGTCTTGAGCTTTCAGCAGAGGTACAAAAGAGAATTTGGGCGACATGCTCATGCGCCATTCGCTTGGCCACCGTACTCACCAGATTTGACGCCGATGGACTTCTTTCTCTGTGGGTGGATCATCTGATCGCTTCAATGGCCGTTCTCCGATTAAAAAAATCGAGCAAGCGTTTGCCGAACTGCCTCAGGACATGATTGACAGACAAATTGGAGCCTGAGAACGCCGATTGGAGTACTGCCTGGCTGTGAATGGAAAAAGCACAGAGCAGAAATACCGAGATTAAATTTTGAAATTTCTTTGAAAATCGCCGAAATTGTTGTTATTTGTTTGGGTTGAATTTGTGGCTGTTTTGAATAAAGTGTTACGCCTCTCCCACAATGGATGTAGGATGTCAAAGTCGGATGTCGAAGTAAGAAGTAGTTTGCACAATGGAGGTAGGAAGTCGGATGTCGAAGTCGGTAGTGAAGTAAGGGTTCCCACAATGGACTTCGACATCTGACTTCCGACTTCCTACATCCGACTTCGACATTGCTTCAAATATTTCGTCATTCATTGTCTCAATTTATGTGATTTTCGATCGTTATACGAGTCATTCACTACTCCGATTATCGTTAGCTTGTTTTGTTCGTTTCTGTTTTTTACTCATATCATGGATTGTTTTCGACATGACAAGTTCAGGTGATCAACTGTAAGCAAATGGTGCTCAGTCGAAATCAGCAAACTGTGTTGTTCGCGGTGTTTGGTGCAGTGTTCTATTACCACCGAAGCAGAATTTAGAAGCGCCCGCGGCAACATTGGATGGACCCGTACTTCAAAAAGCATCTGGTTTCCGGTACTTTTCATCATGTGTGAAGCGCCTTGAAGAACGATCTGAACAAGTTCTACAACTATCTGCGAATGGATTTGCCAAGGTTCAACATGCTTCTGGGAAAGGTTCGCTTGATGTATGCCTTCTTCAATTATTTTGCCGATGAGTTCCTTCTACGATGATTAATTTTGTAGGATTACAAAAATGTCCATTCGCACTCCAATCAGCGTAGAAGAAAGGCTTTTCGTCACGCTTCATTTTCTGGCACATGGGCACAGCAGCATAGAAGTGGATCTGCGAATTTAGAACCAAGCAATTTCCAAGATCGTCGAATAAACGTGCTCGGCCATCTACCAATCTCTGAGCGGGCAGTACATTCGATTCCCAAGAACTTCTGATGAATGGCTCGCAATTTCATCAGACTTCTACCGCAAATATCAAGTTCCGTTCTGCCTTAGTTAGTTTGGCGACAGAAAAACTTTTTTAATATTCACTAATGTATTCAGGACATCGTTTCAGTCAAGATAGAAATGATTATTGATTATTGGCTTATTCAGAATAATTCGCTTAAATTTTGGGTCGTCCACCTCGGAGTGGGTATCCGACCAGAGTATTGAGATTCTGGGAAAGTATTGAGAAGCAATGTTTTGGTCTTAACAAAAACCGTTTTCAGCACACGATTTTTGGTTGAATAATACAGTTGTTTCAGCCTTTAGATCGGGCATTTGGGCAATTTTACCAAAACTTAAAAATTTTAGTTCCGGGCAAATTTTGGCCTCTTTTAAAGCCGGGCAAATTTTGTCCGTGACCGTATCGATTTAGTGTAACCCTGAAAAGTTCGTTCGTCTAGGGTCCGACACTTTTTTATCCCATATTTTTAAAAACTTTCACTTAATCTGATTTGCCAGTCTAATCGGAAAAATCGCAGGTTTTCTTATTTTCCCGGTCGTTTTCTGACAACAGTTTCACCGAAAAAACCCGCGCTTCTCGATTTAGTGTAGCCTTTTTTGAAAATAAGTAGCTACACTAAATTGAGAGGCGCGGGTTTTTTCGTTAAAACAGTTGTCATTCACAAAAACGATCGGTAAAATCGAAATCCTTGCAATTTTACGGATTAGATTAACCAAATACAACTGGCAGAAGCCTTCAAAATATGGGATAAAAAAGTGTCGGACCCCAGCCGGGAACGGTTTGTTTGAAGTTATACTAAATCGACAGTGAACTGTATTAGAAAAGTAAAATAAACTTTGCTTGAACGGCTTCTGTTGTGTTAAAATTTTTGCCGCACCTTTAGCGCCTACTGATTCAAAAAATAACTCACCCTGCTCTAATAACTCACCCCTCTGGAGGGCCTTCAAAAAATAACTCACCCGGGTAAGTTGTTAGAGGAAATACGGTAATTTCTTTGAAATATGCCCTAAAAATTCAGGCTTCATAGAAAAACAAGACATTCCAAAAAGATTAATTCACTTTCTATTTTTTGAAAAAGTTATGCATTTCTGATATTAGTGAACTTAATCCAACTTTTTATTGGCTCATAGTGATTTGGTTTGCGAAAAACTGAAATATTCCACGAAGAAGCTAAAGTAAAGCCATAAAGCTAAAATTTTGGACCAAACCATAAACAGAGTTAATAAAAAACTTCAACATTTGACTTTGCTGAGTAACGAATTTTCACACTGTACGTTATGGAGAGGGTCGACTGCAGGCATGTGCAAGTGCCGGCCCGAACCATAATTTTTGAAATCTTCGGCGGGCTGGGCCGAAAAAGTAACTGGCCGAGCCTGTCCGTAAAAACCCACGATAAGTGAGACAAAGTTCTCCTCTCCTTTTTGTTTAAATTCTCAAAGGAATTTTAGGTACTGGAGGGCTTTAAAAAAATATGTACTCATGAATACCGTATTTCTTCTAATAAACCGACACCCTCTAACAAACCGACGCCCAAAAAAATCTTAAATTTATAGTCTTTTTACGTCATATTTTTTTTACTTGTCGATCCAGTACTTCTTTTATGACTGTTTTCGGTGTCTGTTAAATGGTTTTAATTTAATGGAACGATGGATCAAATTCAAGGGCAAGTTGAATGGACAAATGCTTTGTTTGCTGCAAAAAGTCTTTTTTTGCTGCAAATCGACTTTTTTGCTGCAAAAAAGTCTTCTTGCAACAGCTAACTTTTGCAGCAAAAAAAAGACTTTTTGCTGCAAAAAAAGCTTTTTCCAAGTTGAATATAAGTTGTGCCGGTGAAATCTGGGAGCTGTGCAACATATGTATACTGAACGACGCAAACAAGGAATTCACTTCCGGGGGTAACCCAAGAATGCCCGATTTTTGTTTACATTGAAGCAAACAAAATATCAATGAATGTCTACCTCGAGTGGATATGTCAAGCGTGTGGTGCTTTGCCAAAAAAATGATCGCAAAGTCGTTAAAAGGTTGCTTTTTAATTATATGAATCAAACGATATGCTTGTTTCAGATTGCGGGATAACCAATGCGCACAATGGCAGCGAGGAAAACTTGATCCATTGCTTCAAAGAAATCGGACCAGTGCCATAGGGACTTTAGATGCCACGAGATGCCTGTTTTTCAGCTAAAGATTTTTCCCCAATCGAAGGAGCAGATTTGGATTAAGACGATAAGAATGAATTTGCCAGCGACCGCTCACTCGAAGGAAAAAAACTTAAAATCTACTCGCGATTCGTTTGGTGATTGTTTGTTGAGATTACTAATAAAATTGTATATTTGACATGCTTCTACTTGAAAAAAAAACGGGGAGGTCAAGAAATAAAACGACACCCTAGAGGAAGGTTGAAAAATAAACCGACGTGTCGGTATATTAGAAGAAATACGGTATGTGCTTTTATTTTATTTCAGCCTCCACTAATACCGGATCGGTGCACTCTTTTATTGACCTTGGCCGGGTCAATAAAAAATTTTACCCGGCCGGGCCGCCAAAAATACGGCCCGTGCACATGCCTGGTCAACTGTACCTTCCAGTTCTTTGCAACATTCAGCCAAGTGTAAACAGGGATGTTTGATTTGTGAACATTGGTCAATTGTGCAATAAAAGGCATGCCTTTCCTGCTATTCGGCTCTCTGGCTTTTGCCTGCTATGCCAGACATAGGAGATGAAGCCAAAAACAGCTTTTTCATCTTTATTGCGAAATGCCCACCACATGCCCACCACATTTTGTTTCAAAACAAGCTATTTTCCTCTTTTTCCCATCAACCCAAGTGAAATTTCTGTTTAGAGCTGTAAATTAAAAAATAAGTTTGGTCTTTTTGGCTTCAGTGCACAATAGATCTCTTTTTCGTGACCAATCAATGTGGCAAATACTTTTGACACATTTTGGCACAATTGCCCTACTTTCACTTTAAAAAAATACGGCAATTTTTTTATATTTATGCCTTATTTTAAAGAAAAAATAATGTAAATGCAATTTTTTACGTTTTGTGAAATATTTTTGTGTAATTTGAGTTGGTCACCCTGTTCGGCACAGAACTTCTTATTTTTGGTTGTTTTTGGTTGCTAGTAGGAAAACCACCCACCCATTTGTATTTTGTTAAAATAAATTAGCTCATGGGACCATTTGCTGAAAACTTCAGCTCATTTGCTAAACATTTGAAATGCACGTCTATAGGTTTCATGCTATCTTCATTCATAAAAATATATTATTATTTAGATCTTTAATCATTTAAACATTATCTATCATATTATGTATACTATAAGATATACTTTTTATAAAAATCGGTTTAGGGAACCAACCAAAAAGAGCCACAGAATTAACAAGATTATTTTTTCAATATTTTAAATAAAATAGCTTTCAGTGCATTTCAACTTGTATTTGATTTCCCTCCATTCCTCACAAATCTTATGTTTTATGTATCCATCCCAATTCCTTTTCTCACCTTTCCGACCGACCACTCAATAACAATGACAACAATAATAATTTTGTTTGAACTTCAATCCACTTCATCTCCCTCACCTGCCTGGATATTTGTCGCTCAAATACAAACAGGAACACCCATCTAAATAGCACTAATCTATAATCTGCCATTCAGCCCACCTCTACCCTTTTATGGTTGCCCATTGTAAATTGTCTCCATTTTCATGACGAGGCTTATCAGCACCCACTTATTACACCATTTCTTGCATCCACTAATTTGTGTTAGTTGTATTGGATGGTGTTGACCACTTGTAAATGCCATCCCCCCTCCTGGATGGGGGAGGTAGTCTCAAATGATCTTCTGCGGTGTGCACTCTCTTGTTTTTCCGATTATTATTGATGGTGTGATGATGGAGGTAGTGCTGGCAACAAACACTGGATTATTACTCCTGCTATTATTCATAGTTGTGTTCTTCCCGTGGTCATAATGTACCCTTAGTTTAGCTTATGTTATATATTTCAAGACAGTACACCGTTTACCGTTTTTTAGTTATCCTGACACCACCTAAACTCTTTTAAATTTTGGATCATATTAATCTTTTTTAGAGGTTCGTTCTTTGTTTTAACTTATTATGTAACTTCATAATTTTAATAGCCTGCCACATGGTGTGATTAGTCTGCAAAATGCTCATTTTGAAAACCCAAAAAATGCCTTCTTTTGTTTAAATAAGCCTTTTGGTTTAAATTTGCATAGTTTTGTTAAATTTTGCCTTTCTGGCTTAAATGAAATAATTTTAGCTAAAATATGCACTTTTCAACAAAAAATAAGGCACAAAAATTATATTTTTAACACGGGAATAGCGGTGTGTACCACACTATGTGTTTTGTGCAGAACTTCACGCTGAATACGATGGCTGAAAAAAATTTCTGACAGAAAACGGCTTCGAACGGATGAAACAGCATTTGAAGATAGGTGATTTTCACCTATTCCCAACCATCTCGAGTTTGAGAAAAATATGAATGGTACTCGCTCAAATTAATGCACCACTTAAGTGTGTTGTATCTCAAAATGCAAAGAGTGATCAGTGCTATCTATTGTGCACAAATTTATATCTGAGTGATCACAATTTTACAGAGAATTTTTGATTTTCCCTATAACAGCCATTTTTCGAAAATCCTCATTTTTGACAGTAAAATGGCCATAACTTTGTTTAGAAATAGAGTCTAGCCAATTTTTTTTAACAGAAAGAGAGAAAAGAATGTCGCGGTTATTTCAACATCAAATCCAGTAATATCTTATCACAAAATCCTAAAAATGCAAAATAAGTACCGTATTATCTTTAATAAGCGCCCCCTCTCTAATAAGCGCCTTAGGCGACAAAGGAGGAAAGACAAAGAAGTCGTTCCCGTTTCGATCAGGAACGTCAAGGAACCGAACTCTGTGGACAACCTTATCTTGCTGGGGCTCTACAAAGGCGACGACAAACCAGCGGATCTCAGAATCGCTTTTTCGACTACAGCTTTTGAGCAGCTGAAACAAGTCGAGCAGGACTCTTTCGAAGTTGCAGGTCAGATGGTTACGAAAACAGTGGAATGCTAAATTTGGTTCAAATATTTTGCTGTTAATGTTGCTGTTTTTAGGTTTGTCACTGGAGATATGAAATTTCTGTGCGCGCTCTACGGTTATCTCGGCGCAAATGCTACTCATCCATGTTTGTTCTGCGAAGCAAAACTTAGCGACTACAAAGAAATGGAACTCTTTTGTGCGAGGACAGTTGAATCAATGACATCGGCTGCAGTGGAATTTCAAGGTATTTGTCTCTTTGGTTTTCGTATTAAGCATTCGATTTACAAGCTTTCAGCCAAGAACAACAGCAATTTCCGGCCGCAGGATGGGACAAAACTCAACCGAAGCTGCAAATCTGTTACAATGAATTTGACTCTGAATATTTCGCTTTCCAATGTCATTCCATCGTCCCTTCATTTCCTCCAAGGTTTCGTGCAAGATCTGATCAGAGTTCTGGAGAAATTGACAAAAGAAACAGGTGGTGATGAACTCGTGAAGGAGCTAGAAGCAATCTACAAAAAACTGGGCGCGGATAAGCAAGCCTGGTTCCAAAAGCTTACAGGTATTCTTTTTGCTTTTAATTTGTTTTTAAAATAATCCTTGAAAAGCTTTCAGGCATTAATCTTCGCAAACTCCTTACAGAAAAAAGACCAGCCAAGATGACAGAAATTGTGAAGGAATCACCGTTTGCGACTCTTCTTCTGAAACTTATTTTATTAAATTTTTTTATCGAAGAGTGCATTTCTGAGGCAGCTTTGCCGGAAGACCTTGATCATGATCTTGATGGGATCTCTCATCGATGCAAATCGAACTTCGTCCTCGTTGATCTGATGGTGCATCGCTTCGATCGGTTGCTCAGACAATCCCCAGAATCGCCATCTGGGGATTGTCATCGTTTCATGAACTGCGAGACATGCACCACCAGCCAATGCACCTTTGAAGTGATGGAAAGAGTCGAGAAGTTGATCTGAAATTTTTCAGACAAACATTATCCAACATCCATCAAAGACTAACCCTGAAAACGTTGCAGTAGTCGTGCGCCAGCTGCTCGAACTCCGCAATTTCTGAATCGGTGAGGAAAGGCGACTTTGCAAATCCCTATATTCGGCCGAGCATCTGGAAAAGTTTCTGGAAAAATAGGTGGAAATCACCTATTTTAAAATGCTGGTTCATCCGTTCCAAGCTGTCCTATTTCCGAAATTTTTCAGCCATCTTGCTCAGCGTGAAATTCTGTACAAAATGCATAACTCGGCACACACCGCTATTCCCGTGTTAAATAAAATTAGCACAAAATTTGACTTCCAGTCAAGAATTGACTAAGTGCTGATTGAGGCTCTCTATCGGAGAGCGGAGCGGGCTCTATCAGAGGAAATGTGGTAATTAAAAATTATGCCTATTCAGTCATTACCATAGTTGGGCACCTCTAAAAAACCACCACCGCCGCCGGCGCCGCCGCCGGCGGCACTTTATTTTTCACCGCCGCCGCCTGGCGGCTCGCCAACGGCGGCGGCGATCCAACTATGGTCATTACCCAATTCTACCTTTATTCTACAAGTTTTCATTTCAAAGTTTTAAAATGCAAATAATTTTGATCCACTGGTCAGTAGCACTTTTCTTCAATTACTTATTTCCAAGTGATCAATAGTCAGCGTATTAAGAATGAATGCATATTATTATACATACCATCAAGCAACCATAAAATTAATTGCCCCCAATTTACTGCTCATGAGAAAAGAGACACTACCAAGCAGTGCCCTCGAAAGCAGTATCTCTTTTTTATTTGCCTGTCCACTTTTAATCTCATCTACTGTTGTAGTTGCAGTAGCAGCAGAGAAAAATGTTCTGGGGAGTACTGATATATGTGGGTAATAAATTAAAAGACGGAAAAAGATGTGTGTATCATCTTTACCTCCTCCCCCCATCTCCCCATCTCAATATTGAACTTATCAAGTGTTCTTCTGTCTGTGTGTCTCTCTCTTCCAGCTCCATATGGCTTTTTTGCATAGTGCAACTGGCCCAAATGATGGACAACAGTATGGAATAGAGATAAATGCAATGTATGTCTGCACATTTCTTTTGCTGGCCTTGCTTGTGTGCTAAGCTACAAGCCTGAACGGCCGAGCAAATATAGCAGCATCAGCACTTTTATTGTCTGCTACCCTCTTTATATTAGTGTGTTGGCTACTACTAGCAGGCTGTCTGGCTGGCTTGCTTATTGCCTCTGTCAACATAGTTTTGATGGCTACGGCCGTTCGTTTTTCTTTTTTGTTGGTTTGCCCGGTTTTAAGCAGTCTATAGTCTGATGGGGAAGTGGGACCACGTGGTTAAATAAAATTTGTTAGTTTTGTTTATTTTCTTAGTTTTTTTCTTTGAGCTGTTTGCCCTCGAGCAATGCAACGTGACATTATTTTACTTCGCATGTTTTTGGGAAAAATTGCTGGCTGCTTGTGGCTGCTGTGAGGTTTGAAGGCTTGACCACTGCTATGACTATTGCAAAACTGCAAAAGTTGGGGATCGCCTTACAACTTCACGACTGAGCCACTTCCGATTATAATTCCGACTGACAACGGATTCCTCGTCCTAAACATCCAAAATATATAAAAAACTTTCGGAAAAAACAAATTTTTTGAGAATTGTTTTTTCCCGCCCTGTGCTCGTATTCAGGGAAAAATCAAGTACCAAAATCGGACCAATTTTGGTACCATATTGATACCTTAAAACATTTTAAAGTAAAAATTCTGACTTTCAGTTGTTTTTAAATTGTAGAGCAGGGTATATTTACTTGTAAAAATGCTTTGACCTGTGCAAAAATCATGAGAGCAAGCCGAGATATGGAGAAAAGAAAGCGATACCAAAATGGTACTATTTTCCCTGAGTACGAGCATTGGTTTAAAAAATTTCGAATTTTTTAAATCAAAATTTACATTTGAATAAATTTTTAGCCGTAGGCCGCAGGGGTCCGATTATGTCCCTTAATTAAAGGCATTGCCCTTAATTTGAAAATTTTGCCTTTAATTTTTTTTGAAAATAAAGTCACATTTTGACGAATGTTATGAAAGTTATGACTACTTTCTTGGGCAGAAAGAGTTGTTGAAATCAGGAAAGGGGGAGAAAAGTATGTTGTTCGTCAATAAAGTTGTTTTTTTGTTGATTTTTGTCGGGTTTGAAGCATAGGGACAACATGCCTTTAAGTTGCCTTTATTTTGGTGAAAATTCCTTTAAATTGCCTTTATTTTTGACACTAGATGCCTTTTTTTAGAAATTCGCAATCGAACCCCTGGTAGACCGGCTTAAATAAAAAACTTTAAGAGTTAAAGATCAATAAATAAAATAATGATAGAGTGGTTCTCAGGGGGGTGCCGTTTCATCAGGGCTCGTAAATAATTTTTTTTTTTAAATAAGGACATTTTCTCAAAATAAGGACATTTAAGGGTATTTTGGCAAAATACGTCATCTTATCCATCTATTCTCTTTTGCAGCAACCAAACATTTCCTATTTATAGTAGAAAGTTTCGTGCGGGGAAAGTGTTGATGACCCATTTTCGACCTCGCATCAAGCTGATTTTTTCAGGATTAATTGCTCTCAACTATATATTCAACTCGTTCCATCATAAAAAAGTGAGTCAACAAAACTTTCCTCCCGTGACATTTTCTAATGTTAAGGTAGAAAGAAAATCTCTGGCTGCCCTTTTTTACTGCTAAAAAAATAAGTTTTTTTTGGAACAGTATCACTAAGGCGGGCCAACCTTTCAACAGTTGTCTCCATTGATTGATCTGAGCAGTGCTGTCCAGTCAATCTATCTCGTTTACTACCCTTTGTGTGGCTGCATATATTAGATGGTGTGCTCAATTTAATCTCCGCTCTTTTGCATCCACTTATCGCCTCTATTTCAACCTTTTTTTAATTTCAATAAAAAGTATTGAAAAGTGTGAATCACTCCACTTATTTACTTGATCGACCCAACATTCCACTCAGTCTGATATTGCCTTGCTCTTTTTGTTTATGTTTACGTGGTTGTATTAGCTTTGGAAGCTTTTCCATCTTGCTTAAGAATTGTTTTGGTTATGAAAAGTGTTGTAGATGAACAATAATATAAATAATATAACGCATTTGAAGATTTTAAATTAAGGGCTGCCCGTTTACTAGAAGAAAACGGCAGTCACGAGACTTTTTGCATTACACAAATTGTGTAAAGCATTTTTTCCAGTATATTATATTTAATATATTAATAAACAAAACATTGCCACTTTTTTTGTTACTTAGATTATACAACAACAAGATGCTAAAAGTTGTTTACTATGTTCAAGTTCAATACGTATTAGGACTGTTTGAATTGCAAAATGTTTCTCTACCAAATTTTGCTTTCCTACTGCTCTAAAATCTTTAAATTTCTAGACTGTTTTGACCAACATCTATGAAAACTACTTTTCGACATCAGTTTTGTACTTTACCAGCTGCTCATGCTTCTTTCTGGAAACAAATTCTTAGAACTTTTGTTTCTTCTAATATTTTAAAAAAGTTGGCTTTGCTTGAACCACTTAATCTATAAATTTTTAAAATCACTCAGTACACATTGATTACTCGCTGCAATTCTAAAATCTAGGACAACAGGGTGGCCTAAAAACCTGAAAAATACTAAAAAATTTGCGTAGGCAGCCCCTTGCCCCCATCGATTTCCCCACGAAAATCGATGACAGTATTCAAGCTACCTGGGAGCTGTTTGATAAAAAAACACATAAAACGTGCATAAAAAACAATAGAAATAAGTTGCAAATGAAAAAAGTTCATAATCAACATTTTTCAAAAATTTCAGGTTTTTTGGGCCAACCTGTACACAAGTGCAGAAACAAAACATTACTAAGAAGAAGTATTTTATTTTTTGTTTGAAACTTCTTCAGCTGAAGATAAAGTTCGAGGCCAAACTAAAGGACTAAGAACTACAGTCAAACCTCGTTTATACGGCACCCCAAAAGTTCGTTCGCGCCTTGGGTCCGACACTTTCTTTAGCTCAATTTTCGAAGTCTTTTGCTAAATGTGATTCGCCAATCCAGTCCGAAATATGATTTTGCTGATTTTTCTGATTTTGCCAGTCGTTTTTTCAAAATCTTTAAATTTCGCCATAAAGATACGCGGACCTCGGTTATCCGGCACCCCTTTTGAAAATCAGGTGCCGGATAACCGAGGTCCGGTCTTGTGACGAAATTTAAAAATTTAAAACGACCGGCAAAACAGAATCCTTGCGATATTTCGGACTAGGCTAGAATCACATTTAGCAGACTTCGAAAAGTAAAAAGTGTCGGACCCAACAGAAAAAGGGGTATAATGAGTTTGACTGTATTAAAATTTAAATGAAAATTACCCAAAAATTGGCCTTGACTCAAAAAAGCTTTCTTTTTAAAGACTCCGTCAAAACATTTTTGAAATAAAATTGAAAAATCCACAATTTTGTGTTTGCCTTGATGCATTTAGACTATGTTATCGCAATTCAACCAGCTTGTGTAGTAGTAAAAGCTGCGCAATGGAGTATTATCTAAGCCTAAATAAACAAGATTACCACTCACAACAATATTTCTTTCTTTTCTTCAATCCAATAAATATTTCTTAAAAGCAAATTTTTATTAAGAAATCTTAAATTGTTGATTTCAATTAATTCTAATTTTTCGATTTCAGATAAATTTGTGACATTGAAATACTAAGTATTTGATCTATAGCTAGACAACAAAATGACTGCTGAAGATGACGGCAAGACCCGTCTGGCTGGCTCAGCCAATGTGGAGCAGCACGAAAAGTTGATTGTGGCTGAAAATCATCCCAAACACGACTCTGCAAAACTTGAGGTGAGCTAATTAAGAATAATATGTAACAGCAAATGTGTGTCCATTAAAAAGTGTCGAAAAATAAATTTTTAAACATAAACTGCTGCCATTTTGGGGTCTTTAGCTTGAAAATATTTGTTAGTTTTCAATTATACCTCTTTTAAAGGGGCTTAAAGGGCTTTCAAAAAATCAAGTTGGGAACCAGAAAATTGTTTAGAACCATCCCAGTTTTCACTAGTTTTGCGTTAAATCTGATATTGATGACCTAATACAGTCGAGTATCGATATAGTGCGACCGAGTAGCGTACGCAGGAATTTCTGACGGGGGCACCAGAATTTTTTGGGCTATTTTACCTACACTGCTTTTATAAAAAATCTGACGGGAGGGGACGGGAGGACCACAGCAAAAACCAAAACAAACCTATTGCTACTGTGTCTCACTTTTTTCCAATTCGACAACTAAATAATAGTTCGAAAAACAGTTTTCGTAGCAAAAACAATGAACTTTTTATTTTAGCTAGAATCATCTTTGAAAAATTGATTGTTATTGCATTTTCGGTAGAGAATTTTGTCCGGAGTCGCACTATACCGAATTTTCGTCGCACTATGTCGATGGTAAACTTTGTCAAGTTTCCGTATAGGCTCCCCCAGACTTCGCCGAAACACCGGAGCAGAACACGTGTTTCGCGGAACACCGACCGAAACATTCATGTTCCGCCGGAACAAAAATATTTCGGTCGGTGTTTCGGCGAAGCATTAACTGTTCGGTCGATGTGTTCTGCCGGAACAGGGATTTCGGAACATTGAGTTCGGTGGGCTAATTTTGGATTTTTAGCAATAGGTATTAGAATCCGAAAACCACGAGGCACAAAAGGCTTTATTTAACCAACTGTTAAAGTAGCATGCTGTTACATATAGGTTAAATTACGACTATTTCTATAAGTTCTACACGTGTAGCCTAGTGGGTTGGCTTCTTTACCAATACAACACATGCCTGTCGCAAATGTAAGTACCAGTTGAGTAGAACACAATAATACAATTGGCTTAAAACAAGGTAACATCAGCGCCTATGGTGGAAATAAAACCTGTAACCATCTTTCAGCTCTACATGCATTCGCGGTTCTTGAAAAAAGTCGCATAAGTTGATTTTTTCGGGGCGTTTGTGGGGCTAATTTTGGATTTTGTATCGATAAACATTCACCTGCAAACGCAATGGAGAATATAGCAATATAGCAGCCCTATTCTACCTACTAATCAACACAACAACTTGTAATCAACACAATAATGTGTTTCTTAAATCCAATGTTGATTATCGTTATCACCTTCTTTTCCAGGCGGTTCGCAAGCTTGTTTCTGCATCATACGCGCAATATAATCCTGTCAGTCAGCAAAAAAAGTTTGCAGCTGCTCTGTAAATAGTGATATTAAAATGCTTTCAAACTTTCCAAGTTTTCGAAATTACTTTTGAACTGGTTGAGGCTCTCGATTACAGTATACTGAACATAGTGACCGCGCTTCTTGAAATTTAGACGGCGTCCCGTTCCCGTCCTACAATTTTTCGACCGGCCGTCTAACCGTCCGTCCGAAATTTTTTTCTAACAGCCGGCCGTCCGCTGGCCGGTCGAAATAGTGAAAAAAGTTTTGTAACAAATTTTTCTGCTTGTAATGTTTTTTAGTTAAAAAATTAATCTTGATTAAAATATTACAGCAACTTAAAAAATATATTTCGAGTTGTATGTCAAAAGTGTTCGAGACTTTAACAATTTTTCGTTGATACCCACTCTTCTTCCTTCTGCATGCATTGTCATTATGGAAAAGATCCTTTCAGCAGCACCAGACAAAGCAGGAATTATCAAAACATCGATAGCTAATTTTTTTATCGGCTTATCTGCCCAACGCTGAGTATACGGAGTGATTACCTAATGCAGGAACCTTAATTTAGGAAACCTCTGAACTAAAAATCTTGCCAGGTCAGTTTGCCCAAATTCTATTTTTATAGCATACTGGAGAAAAACAGCTGGGAGCTGTTTCTCACTCATAGGCCGAATATGCGTGGGAGCGTGGTATCTGAATCGCGTTTCGAGCTCAAATTAATATTCTCAACAAACGCCTCAAATCAACACATTATAACAAACCTTAGTGTAGAGCCTGTCGAATTCATCTCTGGTTAACGTGATGAATCTCTTCAAATCTTTGGAGTCACTGAAGTCATAATATCGCCAAAAGATTTGGAAGGACTCTCCTCGAATCGCGTCCATCATATGAGCCGAGCGGATACAGCTGCGATGATCCTCTTCTTGTTCTTGTACCCACCACCAGAGCACTGTTGTTTCCTGCTCATCCATAAATACACTCTTAAAATGCACATTTAATTGATGTTCCGGTTGATGTTAGGTACCTAGATGCTCTAAAAGATGAAAATTGACCATATTTTGACCATAATATGAACTTTTAATCGATGTTCCGATTGGTATGTTCTGCCGGAACAAAAAACAGTTCCGGTAGACATGTTCTGCCGAGACAAATTTTGTTTCGCCGAACATCAATGTTTCGGCGAAGTCTGGGGGAGCCTTACCGGCTAACTAAATCATATTCTCAATCGCACTCAATCGCGAACGCACTATAACTAAGTCGCACTATATGGAGGCTCCACTGTACTACTTTTAAAAATAAGGCAAAAACCTTTTATCGGATTAGGTAGAACTTTTATAAAAGCGATTCAAGACACAAAAAAGTTACGGCCCATGCCTTTTCTCCGTGTAGCATGGCAGGCATAAAGAAATGGGCACGCAGAGTCCATAGTCCGATAGTTATACAAGAAAGTACAAGTACAAGAAAATATTCAATAAGCTTAAAGTAGCCTTTTTCGATTTCAAGTTCCAAATAGGGCTAACTTTTTTTAAACCACTTAGCATGATCGTTGGTTGTTCTCACGTGATTTAGTTTTTATTGTCCTGTGACACACATTTTTCTTGCATTGATCGCTTTAATTAATCATAAAAAGGGGCTGTGTGCTTATATTAATAGACTAGCTTTACAATTTTCTTTGACTACCACCATTACTGATAGCAGAAACACATTGTTATTTTGGAGCAGTGGTTTGCATTGCTACTTTTTATACATGTGATGTTATTTTCCGGCTGAAACGTTTTTTGGCATTCTCGCCACCCATTGTAAAAACAAAAAAGATGAGAGCTTTAAAACTTAAAAATCGATGACCAGTTATTTAGCACCGAAAATTGACGCCACGAAGCCAATTTTCGAAGGGGTCCGCTGCTAAGTATTAGGTCGTCCAATAAGTTTTGAGAAAAGCACGTGGATTCGCTTTAATTTTCAAAGTGCATCATTTGGCACATTTGACAATGATGTCTCTACGTGTCATATACCGTTTTGTAGCTCGTTCTCTGTTCTTTAAAATGTGATATTGAACAATTCTTTGTTATTAAAAAATAGGATCAAAAATAAGAAAACAAAAATGTGCATAAACCAAACTTGAGAAATTATTTGTTTTTATTTTTGATCCTATTTTTATAACAAAGAGCCGGTTAATACGACATTCAAAGAGGAGAGAATGGGCTACAAAATGGTATATGATTACGTAAACATCATTGTCAAATGTGCCAAATGATGCACTTTGAAAACTACGTACTTTCTCAAAACTTAACAACTAATACTTCAAAATCTCCGTTAAATTTTTTTAGTTTTTTTATTAATTAGTCCAGTCCCACGTACTTAGGCAATTCTGAATTTAAATCTAAATTTTGAATTCATTCAATATTTTCATTGAAAAAATTTGGATTTGTGCAGAAATTTGATGCCCTTAAGCTACAGTCAAACCTCGTTTATCCGGCACCCCAAAAGTTCGTTCCTTGGGTCCGACACTTTCTTTAGCTCAATTTTCGAAGTCTTCTGCTAAATGTGATCCGCCAGTCTAGTCCGAAATATCGCAAGGATTCTGTTTTTGCCGGTCGTTTTTCCAAAATTTTTAAATTTCGTCATAAAGACCCGCGAACCTCGGTTATCCGGGTCCTTTTCAAAAGGGGTGCCGGATAACCGAGGTCCGTGTCTTTATGGCGAAATTTAAAATTTTGAAAACGACTGGCAAAATCCTGCGATATTTCGGACTAGACTGGCGATCACAAGCAAAGACTCGAAAATTGAGCTAAAAAGTGTCGGACAAAACGAACTTTGGGGGTGTCGTATAAACGAGGTTTGACTGTACTATATAACTAAAAAAATTAATTATTTATTCAAAAGTTCTTAGAATTTTTTAGCGTCATTCTAAACTAAACTGAAAATTCTGAACTGTGAGACTAAAAAAATACACAGTGTTATAGCTATATGTCTACTTTTTTTAATAAATCATGCGCAAAATTCTGTAGTTGACTTTACGAATTTTTAAATAAATAAAAGAGTGAACCTTTTGCTTTTCCACAAAAATATTGCATTGAAAAACCAATGTAGCTTGTATTTCTTTACAAATATATCTTTTCTTTAGGCAAATTTTCCTGTAATTGTAAAAATCATTAAAGCATGCTATAGCTTTTTGAAAAAAAGACAATGAGGTACACAATCGTTCATCTTATTTTTTTCGAAACTTTAAAAAATTTATTATTTTTTAAATAGCTACAAGTATCAGATCGTTCGGAAAGTGTTGCGGCTCAATTGAAAATGCTCGCTTCTCGCGAAATTTTTCACATTTTGTGTCAACTTTTTTATTTTCTAGTCTTGAATCTCCTCTTTCAAATGATACCGTATTTCCTCTAATAAGCGCCCATGCGGCCCTATATGAGAATCGGTCCCTTTTTTTTGCCTTGGTCCCCCTGTTGTTTTTGTGCATTTTTGCCAATTTTTAATTTCTTTGTCGGAGTTTGTTCAACAATTCTAACACAAAATGCTAGCAGTCATAAATTTTCACGAGCTGATCAACAAATTTCAACAAATGCTCTAATAAGCGCCCACCCCTAACTTTGAGGACCTTTATCTCAACACGGAGCAAATATTTAGCATTGCTGTTTTTTCATTTTCTTAACTCCCACGAGCTTCATCGATTCCGCTTTTTACATTTTGGTTGAGCACGCAAAATTTCGACTCCAAATTTTTCAGATTTTTGAAGGTTTGAAAAATAAGCGCCCATGGGCTCTTATTAGAGGAAATACGGCATATAAAAATTGCGCGAGAAAAGAGCATTTTAAATTAAGTCGCAATACTTTCCGAACCACCTAATACTTTACCAATACCTTAATGTTTATAAGTGCTGAAAACTTGTATTAAAAGCTTCTGGCGCGTCGATTTTCAATCCAAAAATTCTTAGCCAGCAATTTTTTGGTCTATTTTTAATCGAAGAATTCTGTTTAAGTTTGTAAAGATTGATATTTTAGCTTTTTCTTTCGATCAAAACATACAAACAAGCCATAAACAAGTTGTTTTGGTGTAAGGCTTTGCACCTTTTCTTTATGATGATGTGTTGATCACTACGATTGCACAAAAGAAAATTGGGTCCCCCTTTTTGGCTGCCCTTTGTTGACAAATTAGCCGTCATCAAACCTCCCATTTTTGACACACAGCCTGTATTACTACTTCCAATACTTTTAACTGCCCCACAAACTTGAACTAAACTGTCCATTGATTTATTGTTTGTGGCAGCAGCTAAGTAGCAGTGGTGTGACCACCACACACACTCTCTCTTTCGACCATTTTGTATTATATTGTGCTGTCCTTGTAAAGAGCCACACATTTGAGCTCCGAAATGGTGACCCATGAAATTGTGGGCAGCGAAAACGGACAGAACAGTCCATCTATCATTCAACCTAGTAGTTCTAGACCTACGACTAATCTTTCTTCGTCTCGAAGAAAAGAAGCTGAAGAGGGGAGTTTTTTTAAGGCTACGAAAATTGTGGAAAAGTTATTTTTGAAGGAAATACTAAATTCTAGTACCAAAATACTGAATTCTAATATCACATTTGGACTATCGAAAAAAATTCTACTTTAAGATTTTTTTCGTTGATACATGGACGTGTAGCCCCAAATCTCAGCTTTCTAACAAGGCCTAACAAGCTCCCTTAAAAATTTTTAAAAATCTAAAGATTTTGGTGTTTGAATAGAGTAACTTGTTCGACTAAGTTCCTCTATTCAAACTCCAAAATCTCTAACTTTTTAAAATCTTTCACTGAAGAGAAATATCTTATTAAACAGCTGAGATTCAAGGCTAAAGATAGCAAAAATTTAAAAAAAGTTTACATAAAAATTGGGGTGAAAAAGAGATAAGTTAAAAAAGTAAAAGTTTGTTACTAGAATTTAGTATTTTGGTTTTAGAAAAAAAAGTACCATCCTTTCTTTAATTCGAAGGGAGCAAATTTTCTAAATTTGCATAACCACATGGAGAGTGAGCCATAATTTTTGACGAAGCTTTTTCCCGAACAAAATGCTACTACAGTCAACCCTCGATAACCCGCCACCCCTCAAGTTCGTTCCCGGCTCGGGTCCGACACTTTTTTACCTCAATTTTTGAACATTTTTGCCGAATATGATTCGTCAGCCTGATGCGAAATATCGCAAGGATTCCGATTTTGCCAATCATTTATAAAAATGTTAAAACTTTTGCCACTAAGATCCGCGCCTCTCATACCCATTGTTGGCAATTGGAATCATTGATTCAAATTGAGTCGTTTGAATCACGACAATTTGAATCATGATTCAGATGAATCACAGCCAGATTAGCAATAATTCAAACGTGATTCAAATTAATTCGATGATTCACGAATCGTTGTGTTTGTACTACTCCCTATTTTGGTGTGATATATTTTTACTTGTTGAACCACAGTTTTCTTTGTTCTACCCAGGCTCTTTGACTTTTTCCTTCTACAACTTAGTATTAACCACTTATTTTATGCCAACTACGGAATTTTTTTCGCCTCCCACACTACCTATGCACCCTGAGTAACTTCAAAGCCCCCAAAATATCCCAAACCACACACAAACATCCCAAACAACCCTGCATCACACCCAAACCACCTCAAACCAACCCAAACTGCCTCAAATCACTCCGAACCTCCCTCCCACCTTAAAGCTGAATTTGTTGCTTCCTTGTGTCCGCTCGTATTCAACGTCAGCTGCAAAAACGTTCCTTCCACATTACCATTGCACAATACCTGCATTTCCAATGCACAAGGTTACCATTTACTATAAGTTACCTCAGACAACAATGGACGTTTTAAATTTTGCAAAACCCAAGAGAAATGTTTAACCGGAAGATATTCTGTTCGTGGCACCCTTCTTCCAAAAGCCAATTTACCGTTAGCTAACTAAATACTACCTGCTTTTTCCAACTTTATTATAAATGCGGCTAGGAAGTCCTGGGCGTCCTTTTCTTTTTCAAATGCAAACACCTCCATAAACTTGTCCAAAGGAAACAGCTTGTAGGCGCTGCACATGGTCTCTATAGCTGCTAGGCGAACCACAGACAAATTTGAAATGAAGCAGCAAGCACAAGAGCTAACTGGACTTGAGGTGACATGCAGATTTCATTGTGATAGTTGAATCGCATGTCGTATCTTTTTTGAAAAAGGGTGACGTCAAATCGAGTGTTGACTGTATCACAATTTTTATCATTCCAAAATACCCGTAGAAACTTTGAAAGGCACAAAATAACGGGCAGTGAATGAACCTCTCACAGTCCGAAAAAATACCTTTAGGGCCTGGCTTTTTTTTCGCCGATCGATGAAGTTGGCGACGCAAGACTGATGGTTGAATTGTTGAATTTTACGGCATCAGTGATTCAAATAATTTCTTGATAACTGTGATTCATTTGAATCATGATTCAAATTAATTTTTAATTTGAATCATTGAGCGATGATTCAAATTGCCAACACAGTCGATAACCCGCCATCCTATTTTGAAAGTAGGGTGTCGTGTTATCGAGAGGTAGGGTCTTAGTGGCAAAATTTTAAACATTTTTAATAATGACCGGCAAAATCGGAATCCTTGCGATATTTCGCATCAGGCTGACGAATCATATTCGGCAAAAATGTTTAAAAATTGAGGTAAAAAAGTGTCGGACCCTAGGCGGGAACGAACTTGAGGGGTGGCGGGCTATCGAGTGTCGACTGTATTAGCTTTCAAATTTAAAAACTAATTTAATGACTAATTTAAAGTTTGAGTTGAAATGAACTAGAAAAAATTTCACATTCAAACTATTTTAGGGCCGTTTGACATCTTTTCTGGCTTTTACCGTCTTTGCTGCAACCTTTGGAAGCTCCTTTCAATTCGGTTACCACATTGGGTGTGTAAATGCTCCTGGAGAAGTGAGAAGATATTGTATTTTCATAGCAATATTATCAGTCAAAACTTTTTGTTCCAGATCATCACTAGATGGTACAAAGAGAGTCACCTGCATCTTTACAACGAAACCTTGACTAACGAACAGGCTGACTTTAGATGGGCTATTTCTGTAGGAATCTTTGCTGTGAGTGGAATGATTGGTGGACTGGCTTCCGGATGGCTAGTACGTATTTTTTTTAGTGAAAAAGTAGCAACGCCATTTTTGTTTAGGCAGACAAGATGGGTCGCAAAGGAGCCTTGCTATTCAACAACTTGTTTGCTTTCATCGCAGCTGCTTTGATGACTTCTGCCAAGTTTGTGGACGTCTACTACTTGATTATTATCGGCAGATTTGTTATGGGCTTGAACTGTGGTATTTTTGTAGAAAAATATTTGGGAGGCTATAAAGATATAGGATTTTAAGGACTCAACTCCGCCCTCGCTCCGATGTATTTGACTGAAGTGTCGCCGATTAATATGCGTGGAACACTGGGCTCTGTCAACCAATTGATGCTTGTTATTGCTATTCTCATCTCACAAATACTTGGGCTGCCTTACCTTTTGGGTAGTGAGGGTCGATGGCCTTTGATTTTCGGTAAGATATGCGTTGGATTCATGAAAATGTCTTACATAAACCTTTTTCAGCCTTTACTATTATTCCTGCGATTGTTCAATTGGCCACTTTGCCTTTGTGTCCTGAATCTCCTAAATACAATCTAATTTCTAAGAATAAGAGAGATCAGGCCGAGAAAGACCTCAAGAAATTGCGAGGAAAAGATGATGTAAGACTTTTTCTAAAATAGTTTTCAGTTTATATTTTTCGACTTAGGTATCTGCCGAGTTAGAGGTGATTGACGAAGAAGCTCAAGCTGCTCGCAGTCAAGCCAAAGTTACCTTCAAAGACATGTTCGGAAACGCGCTTCGCTGGCCTCTATTTATTGCTGTGATGATGATGCTGTCTCAGCAACTTTCTGGTATCAACGTCACCATGTTCTATTCTACACAGATCTTCCGACAAGCTGGACTGGTTGGAAACGGTGAATGTTAATATAAAATATTGGAAACTTTTTTAAAACATTGTTTTATTTTCAGGACCTTTCTATGCCACCATCGGTATTTTTTCAACGCTACTAAGATTTTATTAACTATTATAGTGCTTTGTTAAATTTTAGCAATGGGTGCAATTAATGTAGTGCAGACTGCTATCTCTGTTTGGCTGGTAAAATTTTGCTTTTAAACTTCAATTTTAAAATGTGATAATTTGCAAACTTATTATTGCAAAGTCATTATGAACCAATATTGTGGCCCATCTAGAGAAGGAACAATAAAAAAATGAAAAAAACCCTCTAAATTTGTAAAGTAGTTCCAAAATTGAATTTATTCACAAAACCAGAATGTGGTGAAAGTGGTCAAGAGTCTATATCTCTTTTATTAGGGATGTATTTCCGCCGGGTCGTGTCCCATCTTATTGAATCTCAAATATCTTCTTGGATTTTCTTGCTTTTTTCCTAAACGTGTTTTATGACAGCCAAACCCGAGGCACACAATTATAACATGACCACTTTGTAGTCAGGATTAAACAAACTTAGAGTTCAACAAAATTGTCAAAGTTTAAAAAAATCATTATTTCTGTGTTATTTTAAAATGATTTAAAATGCAGGTGGACCATCCTAAGTTTGGCCGACGATCTCTCCATCTGGCAGGTTTAGTCGGAATGTGGTTTGCTTCTATATTGATCGTGGCCTCTTTGAGTATCGCGGTAAAATACAATTCTCACTTATTATAGAAACACTCTGGTTTTTTAGAGCTCAACAAAGAATCAATACGCCTCTTATGCTTCCATAATATTCGTCATTCTGTTTGTTGTGGCCTTTGCTACTGGCCCTGGTGATATTAATATCATCTGATTAATTAAACTAAATTAATTAGTTCAGGCTCCATACCGTGGTTCTATGTCAGCGAGATTTTCCCGTCAAACGCTCGCGGAAATGCTAATTCAATTGCTGTGCTGGCAAACTGGCTTGCCAATTTCCTTGTCGGCACCTTTTTCTTGCCACTGAACGTAATTTTTTTCACAAAATCTTTATGGTTAAATTTTTTATGATCTAAAAAGTTTTAGAACCTTATGGGTCAGTACACTTTCCTGGTGTTTGTCGGCTTGCTGTCCTTCTTCATTCTGTTCACCTACAAATTCGTGCCGGAGACTAAGGGCAAGACAGTGGAAGAGATTCATCAAGAAATGAAATCAACCAAGAACAACAGTGCTAGTTAGATCGAGTTTGTAATGACACAAAACTAGTTTTTATTTACTTTTGTGTTCTACTGCTGTACCTCTTCAGGATGAGTGCCCATTATGGTTGAGATAAACAAGTGTATATGTTCAGACATAACTTTGGGCTCGATCTTTTTCTCAATTAAATTAAGAAATTTTCAATCAATTTGTTAGCTGTTTTGTTTGCACATGGGAATGTTTTAAAAAGGTTTTATCTATTCTCAACGACTGTTTCATTTATCACCAAAATAACTTAACTAACATTTCTTTGTATAGCATGTGTGGGTTTTCTTTCTTTTTGATGCTTATCTAGTTTTCCAATAAATTTTGAATTATTTTGAGAACCAATGTTTCGATGTATTGGCTGAACAATGTGTGAAAAAATTAATTAGTAATCGCATGAGTTTTTAACTTTGAATACAGCACATGCAGGGTGTTTCAAGAAATTTATCGGATTTAAAACGGCTACAATTTTTTGGATGTGTTGGTGGATGCGGTTGGTCACATTTAAAAATATTATGTGAATAATGTTTAAACGTCTTCTAAGTAATTTTTATATGCTAAAAACGATTAAAAAGTTGTTTTTCAACACTTTCCTACATAAAAAATCCATTTTCGAAAAAAATATTTTTGACCAAAATTTGACTTTTTGCCTTGGGGGACCAAGCTAAATCAAGATTGTGGTCAAATTTTAGTCAAAAATTTTTGTTTCGAAAATGGATTTTTTGTGAGAAAGTATTGGAGAACATCTTTTTTATCGCTTTTAGCATATAAAAACTATGTGGGAGACGTTTAAACATGATTTACAAAATATTATAAAATGCGCTCCCCGAAGCAAACAAGGGCCTATGGATGGGCAAGGCCAAACCACAGGGGGGACCAAGCAAAAATCTTGTTTTGAACATTATACACCAAAAAATGTTGTCGGCGAGAAAAATCGATTGGCGAGAACAGAATTTCGAAAAATGCCGTGCAAAAAAAGTTGTAGCCGTTTTAAATCCGGCGAATTTTTTCAAACACCTTGCACAGGGTTAGTTAATTGAAAAGCTCCCAGGTAGCTTAAATACTGTCATCGATTTTCCTAGGGAAGCGATGGGGCAAGGAACTACCTACGCAAATTTTTTCAAAAATGTCCGTGTTTTATGACTAACCCTGCATATGCAATCTTCTAACTTTGACGTAAAATGCGTGTTTTTGGTTGAATAAAGAAGCCACAAAATTTTAAAACAAACTCAAATGTCTCTGAAATGTGAAAAATTTTAATCGATATTTTCGAAAGTTCCAGTAGTCAAACGTTACCTGTATGACCATCTAAGCGAGCTACATAAATTTACATCAAAAGTCAGGGTGACTATAATTTTATGGCTCGGAATCCAAGCTTAAAAACTAAATTGACCATAGCAATGACCCGAACGCAAGTAATAGCAGAGACTCACATGTAATCCCTAGCAACCTTATTTCCCCCAAAGGTAAACCAAAAGTATAAAAGGAGGCGGTATGCAAGAGGTCAATAACAACGCTGCAGTAATATAATACATATACATAAAGAGTACATACATAGCTTTTGACCACTCACCAGTTAGCCAGCTAAAGCGCATTAGCAACGGCTAGAAAGTGGACTACTAGAAAGCCTTTGCAAATGTTTGACAAACAATAAACCAGCTCTATGCAAATGGCTCTCTACCTGGGAACAGTAGTCAAACATTACAGACCTAACCCACTTGCACCACCTAACTTACTAATAATTAATTATTTTGCTGTTTTATGGCAACTCTTTGTTGGTCTTGAGGGCTATTGATTGGGTATTATCGGATGTACAAAGACATAAATGATCCCCGCGATCCTTGGGCCTGGAGAAACGATTGGACCGGCCGTGCTAGAACTGATTATGCGGAGTTATGGGTAGTCATCCCGATTATAGTAGGCCTAGTATTCCTTGCCTTGATGATGTTGGTTCCATTGTTTGTGTATAAACACTGTAGAAGGGCTTGTCCTTGTCAGGTAAGTGGTTCAATTAGAGCTTCTAATAGATTTTGTTGGTGTGCAGCAGGCACCGCCCGTACTTCTCACGGCCTGTTTCTCGTAAAAAAGGGTCGTGAGAACTGGATAGTTAGCAAATCTTTTTTCGAAGAGTTTTTTTTAACAAAAGCACGTAAGGTAAATTTCATATTTTTCCCTATTCTTTCTATAAGACGGCCCTATCTAAAGGCCGGTCCACAATGCTGGCTGCAGCGTGTGGGGTTGGAGTATCCTCCAAGTATCCTAAGGTAACCAGATGGTTAAAGAAGCATCCAAGTAATCAGGGTACTTGATTGGTGGTGAAAACAAGTACAGAAAATAAAATAAATCAAAAAAGTAAACAAAAATATAAAATTTTTGAAAGTGTGGCTGTGGCTGCAGCGTGTGACTGCACATTGTGGAAACCCAGAAGCCACACGCTGCAGCGGCATGCTACAGCTGAAGCCACCATTCTGGACAAGGCTTAATAAACGGCCTCCCTCCAAGGGGGGTTGAAAAATAGGTGGCCCGGGCCGCACCAAAAAAACTACGAACCAAAAACAGACAGCCTAATAAATCGCTCAAAAAATTTTATTTCAATCGAAATCAATGCCAAACGAAATTCAATCATCAAACAAAAGAGGTTTATGATTGTTAACATCTTCCAGTTTTTTTTTTGACCCTGCTTGGATATACCCCCAAATCAATTTTTTTAAAGTGTTTCCAAACACCCTATATCGACTCAAAAACGCCTCAGGAGCTCGAAAAAGGCATTATTTTTGAGTTCTAGTCTATAAAAATCGAGTTTCGGGCATTTTGAATTTTCGACCATTTGACTGTTTTACCCTGTTTTTCAACATGGGACTTGGCAAAAAGTACCTCTTAATGCGTTTTTGATCAAAAGTTTTGCTCGGAATTATGTCTGAGGTAAGTGAGTGCGCGCATCTCTAACCCATCAAGCCCTGCCCTTGGGGCACAGGCCTTGGGGTTGAGATGCGCACACTGTAAGTGACTCTGGATGCATGGAAAAACATGCATACCAGAGTTTTTTATGCGGTAGATCTCAGTTAACAAAATTATGTTTAATTTCTGACTCTTTTAGTCTTTAGAAGGCATCTAAATTCACGTAGGAGATCTTTTTGCTCAGTTTGAGCAGGCACAAAGCAAAAAAAGTGGGAACTGGGCACACTTCTGAACTGTCTAAGGCCACCGTATATTTGAAAAATTCTGAAATAACAAATCCAAATGGGATTTCCAGAATTTTGAAAATCCCAATCTCAACGCTGCAAAAATTGGCTTCAATGTCTAAATAAAGCTAAAGTCTTTTATTTTTAGGGTTGTTGTTTGTTCTTTGAGCGTTTTTTGGGAGTGCTTCATCAAATGGGTAGAGAAAAAGACTTGGAGCGAAGAAGAGGCGCTCCAGTCTTAGTTAATAGCTTTGAAAACCCTGCCTTTGATCCCCATGCAGCTAAACTGCCACCTACTGCTCTAGCAACAAGCACACAACAAATGGTCAACGCACATCTTCCATTCGGCAAGATCCAGCGCCAGTCTATGAGAGATTCAATAATGTGGAGGACAGCAGGCAGAAAAAGTTTCAAAAAACCAAGGAATGACACTGTAGTGGCAAGGTCGAAGTCTTGTCCAGCTTCTAGAAAACCTCCAAGTGTGCCGAAAATTCGACTGTGACGAAAGAAGCATACCAACAAAACCCGAAAATTCCAGAAACCCATTTACAACTTGTTTTATTTATTATTTATTTAGCGGATAAGAATTGTTTCAAAATAGTTTTGTCCCACATTTTAGAAAAAAAAACCCAAAAAACAATCTTAAAGGAAGTAAACTTTATCACCTAGGGTCACAGGTTGTTATCCCCTTGGTTGCACACCCCATCATTTTAATTCTACTTTTGAGCAAGTTTACTGACTTCTAGGACTACAAAATATCGAGCAATCGATTGCAACCATCTCCAGCACTACTTTACCGCCGGCAAATGCCCCTAATTTGGCATTTCAAGCAAATGACCATCAAAATGAAAGGAAACCAGCCAAAATGATGCGACGCCTGAACCTCTTCCAATTTTATTTATTTCTCAACTCGTTTAGTAACTTTTTAGAATCAGAATTCCATGAGGAATCGGATAAAAAAAATCCACAGCAAAAACGCTTCAGAAAAACAGGTGACTTGCGAAGGTTTGACCAAGGAAGAAAAGCCATGTTTTTTTTGTATATTTGTCGGTCTTTCGAACTTGTTATTTATTCCGATGTCTGTCTACTGTTATTACTGTGTTGATTTACCGTATTTACTCTATTTAACGGCCCCTCTCTAATAAACGGCCCCCTCAAAAACCTATATCTCAGTCCAGAAAAATTACTTTGCAAATCTGTTTTTTGCGTTTTAAAAATCTTAAAATTAACCTAGTTTTTTTGTTTTCGAAAAAGTTGAAAAGTAAATGGCCCGGGCCGTTTAATTGAGTAAATACGGTAGCTTTTTGTTCACTTTAAAACAATGTGTCTCTATAAAAATTAAATAAGTAAAAGAATTTCGAAGGACCAAAACGAAAAAAAAATAGCTAAAGAATACAGCAGGGCTCATAAGTGCATTTTTTAAATAAACTACATTAAAATTTGTTATAAAAACACAAAAAGAGGGCGAATCACTTTATTACCACACTTTGTTCTCTATTTTGCCAAAAATTGGTATTTTCTTTGGTTTATTGTGGCAAACAAAACCATAAAAACAACAAAATAACAAAACTATTTACAGCAATTGGCATCTAGTCAGTTGTTAGACAGATAAGTGAAGTTAACAAAAAAAGGGTCTTCAAAAGAGTTTTTCACAACTCTTACAAATAAATATTTGTCTGAAATTAATACAGCAGTAGTTACTACCACAAAGGCCACTTCGAAGCCAAAGTTAGAAGACAGGTTAGAGAACAGTAGAATGGCTATTTGAATGTGCTCACCTGCAGAAGAAGTGTGGCAAAGAAAAATACTGTACAGCGTTTGTTGAATTAAGGCCAAACTCGGCTACCAAATGCACAAACAATTAAACCAATGCTGGTGCAGGAATTTTAGCTGGAATGCTAGGCAAACAGACGTTCTGCCGTCATTTTAATAAAAAATTGAACGAAAATTGAAAGGTTTCGAACTATTTCAAACAGTTCTAACTCCAGACCTGCATCAGTTATAGGGTGACCCATGAAAACTCACGCATTTTTCGAATTACCGCCTTTTATTTATTTCTCAGTTACCCAGCCCTGGGTAGAATGGCAAGGAATTAGGCATTGTTCAATGTTTTTCGAATTTCAATCATGACTCGAGTTTGTTTTTTCTCTGTTAGATGGCTCAAATGAAAGCTCATAATCTTGGCTATATTTAAGTATATGAAACATGTGACTTGTAGATAAAAGTCAGAAAATTTCAATGAAACCAGTCAAAGAAAAACCCCAAAAACGATCGATTTTCGGAAATTTAGCTTATTTTAGCCTGGATACAAGTACGAGTAGGTGTGAAAGCCTGCGCTGATGATCTTGTTGGGTAGCCAAGAGTGTGAGGACCATTTTGACACCAAAATAAAAAATAAAGTTTGCATCCAGTGGTAGTCAAACCTGTAAATTAGGCGATGCGTATATAAAGTTTAACCCCCCACTGTGTGTCAAAATAAAAAAACGTGCAGAGTTTGCACGAGTTTGCACTGCAAACTCGTGATTTTCATGTCAAGACAAAAAATATTTATCATTTGATTTGTTAACTGTTTTTACAAATTTTGACTATTTTTTTATTCAATTATTTAATTCTTCTTTATGACTTTGACTAATGCAAGTCATAAATCAGAAATTTTCATGCCATCGAATAACTTAGACTTTGCGCTATCAATTAAGAAAAAAATACGCGCAATTTTATTGGAAGAACGAAAAGTTTGGTCAAAAAGAAGTTGAAATTATCGTTTAAGAGAGTCTACCTATCAACTTCAAATAGCTTTTTTTGGGGGGAATTATCTGATTGAAAAATTTTCTGTCTGACCAGAATTTAGCGTTTTTAATTCAGCGTTCAAGAATTTTTAAATTTTATTTAATTTGTAAATTTTAGTCTGATTAAACTGGGTTTTTTGAAGGAAATCATTTTTTGGATGAAAAACTGTAAACTTTAAGCCTAAAATTTTTTCCGGCCTTTCATTGGTAGGCGGAATTGACAAATTTTCCCAAAAATGATAAGTTTCCATAGGCCACCCTGTACATTAACAACAAAATGGAAAAAAATTACTTAGTTGGCGAAAACCGTAATCTACTCTACTACTCGTCATTCCCTAAAGCATCCTTTTCCTTTTCATCCTAACTGGCTATCAGCACAATATCCTCGGCTACCCCCTCATCGCCATTCCTAGCGACATCTACCAGTTCAAAGCTGGCCATTGCTTCAGAGCTTGTTTCTGCCTGCTCTTCACCATTTTCGGCCACAGGATTAGTCAGGGAGACCATCTCTGGCAAGGCTGTAAATGGGGCTTTCTTCTTTTTCTTCTTGTTATTTTCTTCTGGACCACGGCATTGGCCACAGGACTTGGTGGAGAGGGAACTGATGAAGGAGTAGGTGAAGGACTTTTTCAGCAGGACTAAGCCTTCTCAGTCCTCATCCAGCAGAGCATTGGAGGTGGGAGGCAAGGGACTAGTGTTCTGCGCTGTTCTATCCCCTGCTTGCAGTTGCACAGCTGAGACAAAGTGCTGATGTAGGGGAAGGGGAGGGACTGCGATGTTCGGAAGCCTGTGTAGTTGAGGTTGGGATTTGGCAAGGGAAAAACCGGGTGTTGGATTGGCTATATAGCGTTGTGAAGAACTGCGTTGGACAAAGGTGGAGGGCTGCTGATCCATCTCTTCAGCTAGGAGTCGCTGATAAAAGGCTTTCAGGTCGGGTGGGTAGTAACCCTGGAAGATGCTTTCGTCAGCACACACTGTCATTGCTTTGTACACGTGGATTAGCAGCTAAATTGAAGACAAATTTTCTTACACAATTAAAGGTCGAATTTGAGTTTTTAGTTGGTATTTTAGGGCATAACAAAAAATGAGAAGATTACTAGCCGAAAATAGCCTTGTTCTAGCTTAGCAAATTGGTGATTACATCGACTTTTGAAAGGGCATAACGGAATTTGCTGCAAAATCTATTAATTTTGCAGCAAATTTATCTTTTTCCTCTTTTCTATTAAATTTTTAACTTTTTTTTAAAGTAATAATACCATTACGCAGCCCTGCAATTCTAGTTTCTAATGACTTGTCGTTTATTGTACCATTGTGCAGAAAGTAAAACAAAAAAGTAAAAGTATTAAGCCAATAAAAAAATAATTTGGTTCATACTTTTACTTTTTTGTTCTACATTTTGCAAAGATGTTGCAACAAATGATATCTCGCTAGAAACTAGAATCACAGGACTACCTGATGGTGTTATCACATTGATAAAAGGAAAAGAAAATTCAACGAAAAACGGCAAAACAAACATTTGCTGCAAAGATTACGATAATTTGCTGCAAAATTACGAGATTTGCTGGGGCATATTTTCAAAGGGCATATCGGAATTTTGCCGTAAACAGTCGAAAATTAGCCGCAAATTCAGAAGCGAAACTTTGTAAAATAAGAACAAAATAAAAAATTTTGGAAGTAAAATTACTAATATTGACGAAATACCGATATGCCCTTTTGAAAAATACTTACCATAGGAAACTTGGTCACAAAATAGTCCAAATACTCATTGGGTATGCTTCCAAGTGAGTCGCGCAGCTCTTTGCTGAGTTCATTGTAGTGGTGCTTTTTGTTGCGCATGGCTCTGAGTAAGTCTCTCACAGAATACCTTTTGTAGGACCGGAACTTGGTCAGATCTGCAAGAAAATAGCATTCTCACAGTTAATTCAAACACAATAACCAACCCTCTTGCAAAGGTCTGGAAAGTCGATCCAGCCAATTCCTTGTGACTACCAGCAGGTTGCCCCTTTCCAACCTTTGAACAGGCAAGCTTTGGTCATCTTCTTTTTCTATTCTGTCACTCACATCCTACAAGTACAGTATATAGTCAGTTTTCGATATAGAAACAGTTTTATACTCTATTTCGATGTAACACTCCTGTGAGTATTGAAGCCCGACTCCTTACCATTTTTGTATAAATCCAATCAAACAGAGCACCCAAGGTTGGCCTTGTATCGAGGTTGGGGATCTATTGGGTTGAACCATAAGTAATGTCGTTTTTTTAATAGGTTTTCATGTAATATGTTATAATTATTTTTTGATTTATTATATGATACTTGATACTAGGCCGCGCCTACCGGCGCCGCCGCCGCAATTTTACGAAAAAATGATGTTTTCAGGGTTTTTCATTTAAAAATTTTCCTCATTTTTACGCCACCCTCAATAAAAAAAATGTTTTCAATAAATCTCAATAAAATTTTTATTATTTTTAAAAATTTTTTGGCCTCAAAAAGTTTGGTGCCCCCCCCCGTCAGAAATTCCTGCGTACGTCACTGACTGCATCAGGTTTGCCTCGCTATTTTGCACCCCATTTCAAAGCTTTAACTATCTGTAATTTTTGTTTCCATTCCGAAAAGTTGCGAACATTTCTGCTAAATTTTTTAATTTTTAAATTATGGTGACTTTACAGCAAAAGCCTTTAGTCTTCATTACAAAAATGCTGAGTTTCGGGAAAATTGTTGGGCCAATCAGATTTCGGAGTTAGAAAGAAACAAAAATAGTCAAACACTCGCAACTAACTAACCATTAGAAATTGTAGCTGCCTGTCTTTACTCCAAAACAAAGGGTGGGCAGATACGGCATTAGCTGAAGGACGCCGACTTGCCTTCAGCTCAATCATTGGCTCTACTAAGCTCAGGGCCGCAAAGTCTGCTAAACAAAAAAGTTGTTTAGTGAATTTTATTGAAAAACAATGAGTAATTTACAGTTGTCCCTGAGCTTTTGTATGTTGTATTGGCCACGGAGAATAGAGTCTTGGCGGCGTATAACCTCTCCGAACGGATGGTCTCCTCCAGTGAGCACAAAGTAGAAGATGCATCAAGGGAGAACACATCTACAGCACACGTCTAAACAATTCGTTTTACAACAAAATTATTTTCTTTTAAGTACAGGGTGTTTCCAGATTTTCCTCCACTTTTAAATGTTCATAACTTTTTCATACGCCGCTTTTTGAAAAAATTTTTTACAGAATGACTCATGCCTCTTTCACAATGACGAGAAATCCTGAATCCTCAACTTCGATCGTTCGCAATGGAAGTTGAGGATTGAAGATGAAGATTGGTGATTGAGGATTTACCGTCATTGTGAACGATCAAGGTTGAGAATTGAGATTTCGTGTACATTCTCCACATTCCTGCACTGAAAAAATCTTCTTATTTTTTTCTCTTGACTTTGTCTTCCGAAAATTTTGCTAAATGGAGGGTAACTCAGAGACCGTGATTTTCCCTTGAACGATATAACGATACGATATGAATTTTGGGAGCGATATAACGTAACGATTTTTTACCTTAAAATTTGGCGAACGATATATAAGGAACCCGAAAAATCGCGCAGCCTCCCAGAGCTATCTACAGTACCATTCCTAAGGAATTTCCTTTATTTCCAATCCGCGGATAACAACACGGAGACAATTTAATACGAGTACTTCAGGAAGGGCAGATTCTTATTTAGAAATATCGTCTTGAATTTGTTCTTATTATTTTCAATACGATCCTTAAAACGCGGTCCAAAAACATAGCAAGACCGTGGATCCTAAAAAATATTCGTCTTTAACACACCCAAAATAAAATGAAACATACTTTTCTCGTTCGACGTCAAACTTATCCACCAATAAGCCAGAGATTGATGAACGCATCTCTTGAAGATCCTGGTCCACAATATCATATACGATTCTCGTCAACGCTCTCGCAACAGGAAACTGGATTGAAATTGGTTCATCTTCACGGCACATTTGTTTAGAGGCTGCTTCCAGGTGCTCAAGAACTCGGACGACCTTATCCAATAAAGACCACTCTTCAGGCTTCAGTTCTAGATCCCGCCGCTTGTACCTAACCAGATAGAGATCGATGGCATTCCTTTGTTCGAGTAGTCGCTGTCCCATGTAGAAGCTAGAATTCCACCTTGTTGGCTCATCCTTAACAGTGTAATTACGAAAAATTTGTGACGCTTCCACACAGTGTCGATTCCATGCGCTTCAAGCTAAAAAAATAATATTCAAAATCTGGCAAATGTTTCCAAAATAATTCACCTAATGAAACTTTCCGTAGGCTCCGACCAAATATCCGATGTAAACAACAAAGCATCGCAATCATTCAAACAAGAAAGGACTTCGTTTTTGACCGCCGCGTACACTCGAGGCATGATCCACTCCCGATAATGCTGACATCCCCTTAGGTTTTCTCGATCACCAGACGACAAAATTGGCTTGAAAGTCTCGCTTCGACAATGGAAAATGGCAGATTCTGGCAAGCGACGAGATGCATAATCTTTCGGTCAAGTGCTGATAACTCTCATAAAAGCAGGTGAAATGGCATCATGTCATTAAATTGGCAATTGTTAATACCTGCTCCTCGGACAACAAACTTCTCTAGCCCTTGCTTCATCGATTCTTTTTCAGCTTCCTCTGCATTCTCCATCACTCCGAACTGCTTCTGGTAGGCGGGATGTTTGGCGATATGAACCTTCAAGTTTATCGGGCCGGCATTGCTTAGTTTGATGTTCGTTTGACAAACATTGCACTTTGCTTCATTCGGCGACATTTTTGTGAAGAGAAATCCTTCTTCATCACCCTCAAGCGGAATTTTCAGAGAGGCTCATTCTAAAAGAACGAGCAAAAGATGCGTGAAGAAAGCAAAAAAGGAATCGAATAAGTCGCAAAAAGTTGTATAAAATTATTTCTCATCAACCAAAGTATTGAGCTCAAACGATACATCGCGATATTTAGTACGTAACGATATGATATAACGATATTCGGCAAACGATATAATGATACAATATTTTCTGCGAAAATCGAGACCGATATATCGTTTTGAACGATACGATATATCGATCGTCACGCTCTCAACATTTAACCTAAGAACAATTAACATTAATCCTATAGAAACCTGGCTGATTTTCCTAGACCACGTCGGCTCGTTCGTAGACCACCTCTGAATCAATCTCAATTCATTGTTCATTACCATCTTTCAGTCTGCTCCGCCTACCATCTAAGCTACTAGACAGATGATGATCGTCAAGTTTGAAAAAAACAGTGCTTTCAGCAAAAAAAGTTGCGAAACGCTCAACTCGTCAAAACCCCAGCTCTATGACAAGGCTGACAAAGAATACATGAATCAGTATGGAATGATATCTTATATAGTATTTGGCATGTGTGGGTGGGTGGGTAACGCTTTTTTTACTTCGAAGGCCAGAACGGGTCGTAGATAGCAAAATCACTTTTGTCGCTAATACCATCGTGTTCCCAGAATGTCAGCTTTCGTTTTAAAAAAGAACAGGCGAAAAATGAGTTCTAATAGGGATATACCTATTTTTATGAATGAAGTCATAGCCCTCATTGAAATTTCGAAATACTATAGAGGCGCCGATAGGCGTCTGTGTTCGCTTGTGAATCAATATTGCAATTGCGGACCAATGCAAAAAGTGCTACCTATTATGGAATAGGGGTGAAATAGTGATGCAGACATAGCCGTCTATGTCTGCACACTGTACTGATTTTCTTAGTACCATTTGAAATAAAAAATAATAAGTGTGAATAAAACTCACCACAGAAGAATCAGGATGTGGATTAAAGCATTCGGCGGCCATCAACCCTCTGTGCCAGCTACTCCCGACATTTTAGAGATGGAGTTGTGGCCCAGTTTGATCTTCTTGCACAGCCCGAAGTCAGAGATCAGTACTCGCACTATCTCTGTGTTCACTTTCTTGGTCAACAATATATTCCTTGGCTTCACATCTCTGTGCACTAAACTAGGGAAAAGTGGTTATTAAGCTGTACAGATTACATTGAATACAAGCCAAAGGACCATGGAGGTGAGGTAGTGATGTAGACATAGAAGTTTTTTTTAATTTCTCAAACAAACCGTGTCTGGGCTAAAAATAATGAGTGTGAATAACACTCACCACATGTGCAAAATTTTAATTGGCGAAGGGCAGTTCTCTTTCGACGTTAACTGTACTCTTTTGAGTAACTCAAAAGAGTACAGTTCTAGACGAAAGAGAACTGTCCCCTGCCAATTTGAATTTTGGACGTGCCGCTGCGCTCAAACCCATGGTTCTTGAAAAATCTCATTTTATATGTTCAGATAATATGAAGACCTTTTTAAGTTTCTTTTGCAAGGAAATAAAAAGGGCTAAGTAGGAATGTAAATTCGGTGAGAGCATTTTTAATTAGGAAATGGCTGTAATTGTTCTCAAATTTTTTTATTTTACATAAAAACCCACCCAAACTATCAACCACCGGGGGGCCCCTCTTAAGCATTTCCATTTAAAAATCAGCTGGGACCATGACAAAAAATTTAAAGGATTGTACATTAGAGTTAATGCTGTGTGAATTTACCTATTTTCATGAAATGTAGATGAGCTATTCCATCACTAGCCTGCTTTAATATTTCTATAGCAGTCACATTGTAATTTTCTTTGCATTTAGGGTCTCGCACATAGTCGTCCAAATTGCACTCGCATAGCTCTAGAGCTATGTACCGGAAATGGTCGTCGGATTCCTGCAATAAAACTGTGTTCTAAATTATCAAACTATTTCAAATACCGGCACTATTCTTGTTGGTACCCCCCCCCCAAATCATAGGATTTTTTTTCAAAATTTTTTAAGCTATTTTTTGAATTTTTTGAACTGAAAATCATTATTAATGCTTTTTCTCATGGTATGTTTGTAAACGCTAACATTTTATTTCATTTTTCTGTCACAACAATTTACGTGCACGCATATTCAACAGCTATTTGGCTCCATAAGTTGTACCATAAGTTGAATCCTTTTAACTCGTCCATGCTAAATTAACCACACCATTGTTCAATAAAAAGCATTAATAATGATTTTCAGTTCAAAAAAATTCAAAAAATAGCTTAAAAAATTTTGAAAAAAAATCCTATGATTTGGGGGGGTACCAACAAGAATAGTGCCCAAATACCTATACTATCTACATATACCACAAAAATGAGTGACTCACCGAGCAGAAGTAGCGGATAACATTAGGGTGAGAATCAGATGCCTTTAAATGGTCGATCTCCCTGTCAATAAGCTCGATAAAGTCTGCAATCACTCGTTTCACTGCCACTGTTCTCCCCTCAAATTCACCTCTAAAACACAACAACTGTCAATGTCTTCTAGCTCAGACTCTAAGTCAACCCACTTATAGACAATGGTGCCCTCACATCCCTTGCCAATATTCTCTTTTGGGTAGTAGAACAGTTTGGAGTAGCCCACCTGGATCACCTGTTTGTCGCTCTCTCGTCCGCCAACAATTGTTCTATGGAAGTAGAGTTAGTGCGTGAGAAGAAAGACCGGATGGTTGATCGGTAACTGACACTGGTGCCCCCTCTACCACTTCCTCTGCTTGACCTGCTAGCATGTGATACATCGGTTGTGGATAGGGTCCTGCCGTAGTATTGAATACCAGACTTGAAGAAAATTTTTATTAAGCTAGTTGTGCTTAAGTAAACCTGACTCACATTTCGACCACACCACCAAACTAACACAAAAGCAAAGGCAAACAACAGAACAGCAAAAGTCCCGACTTGATATGGATATTTGTTCCTGCAATCGGATTCATAGAAACATAGTGATAACAATAACCAACAAACTCGTGGTTTTTTCTGTCCCTATTACGAATAAAACTGTACTACCCAAAAAACTCTTTTCGGTCTATAAAAAATTTCGATCTTTTTCCGCCGTAAGTTTTTGTTGAAAATGTTATACTGGGAGAGAGTTTCAAACTCTGCGCCTTCATATTGGTATACAAGCCGTACAGGCGCCTTAACAGGCGCCAAAATAAACTAAAAATGAAAAAAAAATTTGGGGTCACAGGTTCGAAGGGTACACGGACGTTTCGCTCCCGGGACATTTCGCTCCCGGGACGTTTCGCTCCCGGGACATTTCGCTCCCGAGACATTTCGCTCCCAGGGACATTTCGCTCCCGAGACATTTCGCTCCCGGGACATTTCGCTCCCGGGACATTTCGCTCCCAGGGACAATTCGCTCCCCGGGACATTTCGCTCCCGATTCGAAATTGTGACCAAAATAGTGATTTTATTAGTCACAACACCCGTACGAGGGTAAGTACGTATTCTGAGAGGTCATATGCCTCCAAATCCCGAAAACTTCAGCTTTTCCACATGAGATTGCAAACCATGGCTGCCTACCCAAAATTTCACGCTGAACATAGTTTGGCAATACCAAAACTATGATTTTAACTACTCAAAATAAGTAAAAAGCGGTACACGGACAATTCGCTCCCAGAAGAATTCGCTCCCGACACAGTTCGCTCCCTAAAATATTTTCGGCTTTGATTGTCGGTCGTCTTTTGCAAAAAAATTCTTGTTCTCAGTTTTGCAAATATTTTTGTTTCTTTTTTGCCCGTAAAGGCTGCATGCATATTAGTTTTCGGGGTTATGAACTGGCTAGAATTCTACGGAGAAATTGCTGAACATCAGATGGAGGATAATCAGGCCGATGAGCGATTGTCAGTGGAAGAAGGCGTCGTGGAGCAAGCCGATCATCAAATCACCAATACTGCAGTCATTCAACAGGTTTGTTAACACTGTTTACAGTCAAACCCTGATATAGTCTACCCCCGATATAGTGTAGTCCCCGATATAGTGTATATTTTTTGAACCTCATTTAGTCAACTCTGAGCCAAACTGGCTCACTGTGTATCCTCGATATAGTGTAACCTCGATATAGTGTAGATTTTTTCCGGTCCCCCAGCCTGCACTATATCGGGGTTTGACGTACTTTATTTCTAGATTTATTGATGTTGTTTTCAGGTCTTAATTCGATCAAAAAGGAAATGATGTGCTCACTTACAACGGATTTCTCTTCTGAAGCACCATGATAATGTGGCTGGTGACAAAACTTTCTGGGCATGTGTCAAACGAGAAGCAGGCTGTCGTTACCGAATCCACACGAACATTGCATCTGGCGAAGTGATCAAGACAATGGGGACGCATAATCACGAGAAATCTGCAATTTAAATTCCTCTTCGGCAGTTCAAACAAGAAATTAAGAAAGCTGCTGCAGAAACAATGCATGTATGTATTATTTTCAAACTATACACTGTTGACTTGTTTTCTTAGCATCCTATGCAAATATTCAATAGAGCCATCGTTGGTGTGCCCAAGCCGTACAATCACAGACTAGGTCAAGTGCATCGCGAAAGAATGTGCAGCGCATTCGCAAAAGAATAAACCAAACACCAGCAACGCCAAACGGGCTAAACTTTTTTATTCCCGAGCCGTACAGACACTACAGATTCGCCGCTGAAGATCCAGAGCTCTTTCTACTTGGAGACTCACAAGACGCTGAGCGGTGAGAATTTGTCAGTGACTTCTTTGAAAAAGTTACTTTTCAGAATTCTGCTTTTGGGCGTGAGCAAAAGCAAGTGGGCAAGCCGGATGAAGGTGATTTTCATGGATGGTACATTTAAAATCACGCCAGTGCCTTTCTACCAAGTATATTTTTAATTTTCGCGCTCTAATAAATTGCTTACCAGGTTTACATCATTTTGGCCGAAAGAGATGGATATGTGTTTCTGTGCTCTATGCCCTGCTGGCAAGCAAAAGTCAATTCATCTATGAAAAACTACTCCAAATGATCCGTGATATGTGGCCTGACTTCAAACCGACAAGTGTTTCTGTGGATTATGAACAAGCAATGGTAAACGCGCTAGAAGCTAAGTTTCCATCTCCTGCCGTGGTGGAAAATGCTGGTAACCAAGTCTTCTTTGGTCCTCAACTGCCTCCGGTGCAAGTATTAGGCTGCTTTTTTCATCTGGTCCAAAATTTGAAAAAGAAGCTTGCAAAGCATCATTTGAAAGGACGTTATGACTCGGATTCTGACTTTGCCATCCAGTGCCGTGAGTTCTTTAGTTTTTCTTGCCATTACTAACTGTGACTACATTATCTCAGGCATGATCATTTCAATGGCGTTTGTTCCTCCAAAAGAGTTGGTCCGTGTCTTTGATGAGCTATGGGAGGTGCAACTTCTGGAACTTGAACCACTGATGCTTTACTTTCAGAAAAATTACATTGGTATTCTTTAAAGATGTAGACTCGTGAATTTCATTGTGAATTACAGGATCAGTCACAAGAAGAGGAAATCGGGAGGTCATCGTGGAACCAAGATTTGCGCACTCACTCTGGAATGTCTATGAAAGAACCCTCAACGGCATGCACCGCACAAACAATTATGCCGAAGCAGCTAATCACAGAATCCAGTGTGAACTCGATGTGTGTCATCCAGGTTTTTCATTTCCTTGTCTATCTGTACATGTTCTGTACTGCTCTTTCAGGAATATGGAATTTCATAGACTGCCTCAGAAGTGTACAACAAGGAAGGGACAACAAATTCGTTGATTGGCAATCTGGGAAGCGACCAAAATCCAAACGCAAAAGCCAATGCTCAGATCCTAAGAATAGTTGAAAGCTTTGCAACAAGAAGCACCGAAGAATACCTTAAAGGGATCTCAAATAATTATGATATGGATGATTAGAATTGTTGTTTAATGTACAATTTCGTTGTTGGTTTTGTTGTTATACCCTTACAATAAACTTACTTCTATGAACTTTGTCCAAGTAAAAATTTAGGCGAGCCAGCTTAAAATTCAGAAGTCGATTGGACGTGTCAACAGTACCGCACCACTTAGATATGCTGCGGGCGTAAAATTTTTTAGAACTGAGATTCCTGCAAATTTGACGTTAACAAACCATGTTCAAGATACGATTCTGGATAGGTCGCAATGAATTTAAAATGAATTGAATGAATGAATGAATTAAATGCAATGCAATGAATGAATTAAAAAATCCGAAAATTTAGGTCTTTAGAGGTAGGTACCCGTTTAGGGCAGGTACCCAGCGGTTCTCCTACCCATCCTGAGACTTACTGGTCTTTTAAAAACTATTTTGCTATTATGCGACCAGTCCAGAAAAAAATATTTGCCACCACTAGAATTCGAACCTGTAACCTGTTAATGCATCAATTTACCGGGAATGAATTTACCGGGGATCAATTTACCGAGGGACCAATTTAACAGGGTCATATAATGCCATTATACCCTTCTTCCTTCTATGAATTTTGTTCTTGTTACATTTTATAACGAAACTGCGAATGATTTCAATATTTGAATATGCGAATTTCAATATGCGAATATTTCAGGGAGCGAAATGTCCCTGGGAGCGAATTGTCCCGGGAACGAAATGTCCTAGGAGCGAAATGTCCCTGGGAGCGAAATGTCCCAGGAGCGAAATGTTCCGGGAGCGAAATGTCCCGGGAGCGAAATGTCCCGGGAGCGAAATGTCGCGTACCCGGTTCGAAGACCCCCTTGAGCATACCTGGTTTTTCCCACTTTTCTGGCAAAACTCAAAATTTTAAGCATCACATGTCAATTCTGATAGCATTAGCGTTCTCAGCGACCCCGATTTACCCTTAGATATGATGATAACAAAATATTATACAATCGGGAAGTGGGTTAAAAAACGTGACACGAAAAAAGCGTGATCCGCCGACAAAAATACTATATGTAGATGGCCAGTACAGTCAACTGTCTCATTAGTGTACACTTGAGATCGACCACTTTGGTTTTTTTTTCATAGAAAACTTTTTGTAACGTACGTTCCCATTAGTGTGCACTTCCCATTCATGTACACCTGTGGCCGGTCCCTTGGGTGTACACTAGTGAGAGGGTTGACTCTTTGCGATATTTTCCCAGCGAATAGTTATCGACAACTTTGCTTTGGAGAACAACAGTAAACTAATTTACTGTATTTTTTCTGGTTGAGCCCCAGGCTCTATTTTTCAAACCTTTCAAAACCGGTAAAATTTTTGCTAAAATATCGATTTGTGGCCATTTATGGCCTAAATTTTGGAAATTTTGATTGAGAATCAATTTTATAAGAAAAAGTTTCCGGAGAAAGTGACCCCTCATAGCAAAATATCTTCCTGAATCAGAGGCTGTTTCAAGCAAGTCAAAAAAATTTGGGTGATCTGGCCGATCTCGAGATGTTTGGTATAAATCAAAAAGGCGAAATCGGCACTTAGAAACACTTAGCCCAAGACACTGGGCTGACAAAGACTTAACTCACCATATAATTTGAAGAATGAATGTGAGTGTCCAGTCGTCATCATCCAGTCCAATGCCTCCCTGGTTATTGCTTTTGTTGGAGTCAGCAATCAACAACCTCTTGCTCCTTGGACCATTAGCTGAAGCAGGAAGCCTGCTACACAAACCACCCACACATTGTCTTCTGTCATCGTCACCTTCATCCTCATCCTGGCCCAGATTGCTATGGTCCCTGTAGTAGTCTATGAAAGGTAGTTGGCGTCGCTGGTTTAGCACTGGCTGTTCCATGTCCATTGTTCTGACCACCAAATGTTTGGCTATCAAGGGTGGGGGTTCATGGTAGCCTGAATTTGAGGTTTTTTTAACAAGTTGGTAAGTGTTTTAGCGATTTTCCTACCTAGCAACAGGTATTCCCTGTCCAGAGTCTTGTAGGTAGTCCCGAACAGTTCGCTATTGGAGGGCAGGATGGGTCGAGTTCTAGGCAAGTTTTTGTTAGCATTCGAGGTCTGAAATGGTTCTGGATTAAGTCTTGGTTAAATAGCTTGAATGGGCCATGCACTCACATCCATCTCAATAGGTGTAGGCCCCTCGAGCAGAGGAGGCCCCAAATACTTGGGAGCAATTGTGATTGTCTTTTCGTCCACAAAAGCGGGCAGGGCATACAAACCAGCCTCTTCAGATTGACCCACAAATAGAGTAGGGAAAAGGTTTTTCGGTTGGTTGCTGGATTCGTGGACATTTTGAGCGTGTAGCAGGTCATCGGTCCACTGCTTGCCTTTGGTTTTCTAAACAAATTATTTAATTTTTTATTGGATTAATAATATATTTTTTTTATTGTTAGCTATGTTTTATATAGTTTTCTAAATGAACCTTGATATTCAGTGAAGATATTTATATCATAAGAAAGCTGAGATCCAAGGCTACACGCTAGTTCCAAAAAAGAGTAGTTACACCAGAAATTATTTGGAAATTCAGATATTTACTTTAAAATTCCAGTAATAGACTGCGTAATTTCGGAAAATGATTAAAAAAATTTGCTAAAATTTTTGTATCTTTTTTGCGAGTATTTATAAATGCAATAAAAATTATTTTTCAGAACCAAAGCTGTTTTTTATACTGATATACAGGGTGGCGGATTATAAACTAGCCATCAATTTTTATATAACTTTTATTTTTCAACATTTCGTAGAAATTTTTTTTATTCAAAGAGAATGGATGAGAAATCGATTGATACCAAACTTTTAGAGAAATCTTTATTTGAACACACCTAAACATCAACAGACAAAAATAACAACGATTTTCACTCATATTCCTGTTCAACGCTCTTTCCATTCACTTCAAGGCAATTTCAAGAGGTGCTCCTTCACTGGTCTTTGCTGTGCGAACTGGTTGGATGAGAACTTTCCGCTCCGATGGATGGGTCGAGGAACGCCGAGTGCTCCTGGCTCCTTTTGCGTGGCCTCCTATTCACCTGATTTGACGCCGTGCGACTTCTCTGGGGATGGATCAAGAGCCAAGTCTACACCACACCGATTGCCAACATGAATGAGCTTCGAAAGAATTGAACATGCCTTTGCAAGCCTTCCACAGCAGATGGTAAACAGTGCATTCAGCGTTTGAAAGCCTTAAAGTGAATGGAAAGAGCGTTGAACAGAATATGAGTGAAAAACTGTTGTTATTTTGTCTGTTGATGTTTAGGTGTGTTCAAATAAAGATTTCTAAAAGTTTGTATCAATCGATTTCTCATCCATTCCTCTTTCGAATAAAAAAAAAATTCGACGAAATGTTGAAAAATAAAAAAGTTATGGCCAAAATTCGATGGCTAGTTCATAATGCGCCACCCTGTAAATTATACTGATCTCATATCCAGCCTGTTTGTTGTTTTCATTGTTTTTTACACGACTTTATAACAAAGCAACATTAATTAGGCAAATAGAGTGTCCATTAACTGGAGTTAGGCAGTTTGATGTGCTTTGACGGTGATGAGAAATGTTGTGATCATAATGATTTAGCTGGTTTGTTATTGATCTAGAGTAATAACGTGAATTTTTTATGATTGAACAGAAGGAAGGCTTAGAAAAAGAGGAAAATAAATTTGAAAATGTATTTCTTAGAGGTTGCACTTTTAGAGTTTTGAGGGTGCTGAGCTGAGTTGTGATGACGTGTTTCATGCTTATGTCAAACAAATTATAAATAAAGTTTTAGGCAGCTTTGCAGATCAATAGGCGTGTCCATGTGCAACACGGAATTTAAGACGGGGACCAGCAGTGCTTTATTACTCTAAAAAATTTTCATTTGCGTTTTCATCTTGCTTTCTATAGTTTTGTGCCTAATTTTAAAAAATAGTATAAGCCATCAATGTCAGACTGGATGCAAAACGAGCGAAAAATGGAACTTTCGCTGGTCCGCGCCTTATATGCGTAATGCTTCTCTAAGACGAAAATGCCAAAATACTTGATTTTTTGTTCTCTAAATTCAGGAATTTAGCATTTGAGTTAATGCAAGAGTTTCAAATCTCCTCCCACAACCCTCATATTTTTTGAATTTCGCCTTCATATACAACTTCATTTTTATTGCTTTTTATCCTAGAAAATCAATTCAAACTGAATAATAATAATGTAGACAGAATAATAATTACTATCAAGTGTGAAAGCACAGCCAAAAGCCTATTTGTCTCCACGGCTCAATTAATCAAGCACAAATTTGTCCCTCCCTTCTTCTTCCTGTTGCATGCTTTGCAATCAGAATTATCGACTCATCCAGGAGCAGCACATTCCAGGCAACAGAGGCAGCCACTCACTACTCATCCCCGTTCATAAGCCAGCCAACTCAACACCCCACAGCAATTGCCAGCTTGATCAAAAACCCTTTTCTTCTCACTTCCTCCCCAAAAATTGAAAAGAACAGAGGCACACAAAACAAAGGCAAAGAACATAGGTAGTACTAGTTGCTGCTTGAAAAGATATTCGAAGGTAGCTCTAGGCTGCATTCTCTGCAACTACAACTGACTCTTTATTATTTATCCTAATTTTGTTTTTGTTCTCATCACCCTTCAAAATCGATCCTTTTGCGTGGATTAGTGAAACCAGCTCGATTTTTCTAAAATTGACTACAGTCAAACTTCCCAATAACGCACACACAAAAAGTTCGTTCTCTGCTAGAGTCAGACAATTTTTCTTCAATTTGAAGTCTTTTGCTAAATTTACTTCTCTATCATAGTGCGAAATATAGCAAGCATTTCGATTTTACTTATCGATATTTAGAAATACTATAGTTTTGACATTTAGACCCACAACCCTTCCAATAACGAATGCCTATTTTAGATTTAGGCGTTCGTTATTAGGAGTGTTGCGGATCTAAATGTCAAAACTTTAGTACCGTATTTCCTCTATTAAGGCCCCATGTCCTAATAAGGCCACATGGAGCTTTAAAAACAATTTTTCCGTAATTTAAAAAAGAATGGATTGTCAGGTATGTTTTACCACGTCTTGTTGATTTTCAAGCTGTTGTACGGTACTCTGAGAAAAGTCATTGTCTCGCCGATAAATATTTGCCAATATTTTGGCGAAAAATTCGTTAAAGCCTTTAGCACGGAGCTATTGAACAAAAAGGTCCCATGCTCCAATAGCGCCCCATGCTCTAATAAGGCCACATGCTGGACGGAGGTTGAAAAATAAGGCCACGTGGGCCTTATTAGAGGAAATACGGTATTTCCAAAAAACGATCGGTAAATTTTAAGGTAAAAAAGGGTCGAACTCTAGGCGGGAGCGAACCTGGGAAGTTTGACTGTATTGGCAAGTTTGACTGTATTGGCAAGTTTGATGTATTTTTCAAATATTTTACACGGTTTTGAGATCGACTCTGCAAGTTAACTTTTTACATTTTGTATATATATATATTTTTTTGGGAGATATTTGAGTTAAATAAACATGTTTTGAGCACTAAAATATCTCTCTTCGAATTGTTTCATTCCTACGCGTCAAATTGGCAAAATCGGAAATAGGAGTTTTCGTGGCAGGACGCAAAATTTAAAATATTTAAGAATTAGGCAAAAAACGACTAAAAATTGTAAGCTTTTTAAAAAGATTTTTTACACCAAATTTTTTCGTGGCATTTCAGCAAATTTGGACTTCGAAGAAAGCTGAGATTCAGCGCTACGAACTGAGGAGTGAAGTTGATGTTGCTACACGGAATTACGGTGTTTTAACACACAAAATAACATGGGTTAAATTTACTCTTTGCAGCTTTCAGTTTTTATTGACTGAAATTTACAATTATTTTGCTATTTTTAAATTTAAATCCAACAACTTTGTAGAGCGAGCGTTGGGCTATCTGATGCAACTTATAACTGACTGAGTCATTTTTATAGCTGAGATTTTATCGATTGAGTGGTCAAACACACCAGTTAAAAATAAGTTTTGAGGAAATCACACCAAGTGTTAAAAACCAAGTACACTTAACACTTGACTTTTTTAAACAAGATCAATTTTATTCCTCAGTTTGTAGCGCTGAATCTCAGCTATCTTTTAAGGCCAAATTTGCTGTAATACCACAACAAACATTTCATAAAAACAGAAAAAGAATGTTTAAATTTGCTTATTCTATTTTCGCCTAATTTTTACATGTTTGAAATTTAGGTCTTGCCACGAAACCCCTTTACCGATTTTCACCAATTTGACACTACATAATTGCTTGAATGACTACAATTGCCTAAACACATAATGTCACAAAAGAAAATAAAAATAACTTAAAGATTTGAAAACAGAGCACCACAACCTATTTCCATTTTTGCCAATTTGACACGCCGTGTTCCCTAAAGTATTGTTTTTGTCATTTGCATTTCTTTTTAATGAGTTATTGTTATTTTTGGCACTTTTTATTTAGAGGTTTATTTTATCAGAACAAAATTAAAAATTTCTGAATTTGAGCAAAAAAGAGCTACTACTTCATTACTAAAAAGTTAAAATTAGAGGCTGTTAAACTGACTTCTGATAGTTTTAAATACACGCAACTTTTTAAATCCAGATCACAGCAGAATCATTCAAGGTGGAAGAGAACGGAACGTAGGCTGCGCGGCAAATACCTTCCGGACTGATGGCTGACAAGGCTCCACCAGAGATTTTAATTCCATGAATCAGAACGGCGTGGACTGCCTCCTGTCGACTACATACCTCCCCATCCCCTGGGCACGCCTGGACCCAGCAAAGATATAGAGGAGACACAGTAACCACCCCTATACCTCTCACCTCCAGAAATGGCGGACAACAATAGCAGAAGGACTCTTCAAGCAGTCCACCTAAAACAGTGAGGACAGGCAGCAATACACCCACCCAGTTGAGCAGTGGTCGAGCCAACTGTCCCTGTCCAGCCGACAACCAAGTGAGGACAGTCGTCAGGGAAAACAGTCAGAGCCATGCATCCAGCTGAGAAGAAGGCGGTAGCTCAGCACCAAACAACCCATAACTTTTCTACTACCTACTGGTAGTGGGGTTAGTAATGACAGGAAAGGGTACAAGAAAGGACCACATGCCTTCGATGCCTTCAGAAGAATGTCCAGAGCTGATTTTAGTTCTATTAGGAAAGCTGGTATGCATTGAAAAATGCTTTTGATTACTGAAAGCTAAATTTTACTTGGCAATCTTTTAACGGCCGAAAATCTGGCCGTGAAAAAATTAATATACCGTATTTCCGATATGTTTTCGATTCAAAATCGTGTTTTGCATTGCGATCATTTTTTGATCATTTTCAGGCAAGTTACCAAACATTCTGTAGCTATCTTTCTAGCTACAAAATGGTTGGTAACTTGCCTGAGAAAAGTGATCAAAAAGTGGGCTAAAAAACACAATGCCAAAAACACGATTTGAATCAGGGGCTACCTCTAGGAGGAAACATACAGGAAATGAAATAAGAAATGTGCACTAGATTTTGGTGTTTTGGAAACTGATTTAGAATAGAATCCAAACAATGGCCTTGAGGCTGAAAATTGCTGAAGTTTTCAAAACATATATTTTAGAGATTGTACTAACTATTACTTATTTCTTATAAATCAGCAGTTGCCTATTCTAAACCACCGAATCAGAAAATTTTAGGTCGATTCGAGATTTTGGGTTCTTAATCAAAACCTAATTAGGGAATTGTAGAGCTCGTGGAGTTAAGAACAATAACAGATTTGCAAAATATTTTTCTGGGCTGACCAGTGTTATTTTGATATCGGAAATATATATAGAACTGATATGATATTGATATGATACTGATATCATATGATCTGAAATGACACACATCACTATCACATCTATCACATCTGGAAAACTTTTTCATATCACATCTATATCATATCACCCTAAAATTTTTCAATGATCACTACATCAATATCACATCAAGCAAAAATCAATCCTGAATTCCTGCCAAAATTTTGTATGGGTAGTGTTACTCAATTCTAAGTGACTTCTGTTCCTACAATCAATAAAGACTTTATTCCTCTTATTCGTATTGTCATTTCACTTTTTTATGACCAGGTCCTGAAAACAGAATATTGGTTCATCATATCAGCATCACATCAACCGGAAATTTTCCATTATTACTACATCAATATCATATCAGCAAATAATTCTTGAGCAATATCATATCAACTAATATCACATCAAGGCTATATCACATCAATATCATATCATCTGCTGAAAAAATCTCAAAATAACAGTGGGGCTGACATATATTGCTTGAAGTCAAGGGTGTCGTTCATTAGGCATGTTCGGCTTATTAGAGGAAATACGGTAGATCTTGCCAAATAGAAAATGCCCTTCTAACTGAAGATACAGATTTTTTTTGACAAAAACAATATTTTAGGTCTTCAAATGCGTACATTAAGTACAGCGCCATCTTCGACAATTCACGCGCAGGTCGACCATCCACGGCATATGCCATGCAGCTCTGGCAATCTTCGTCTACTTGAAGAAGATCTGGTATGCCGTATTTGCAGTTTGCTTTGCCATCCTGGTCCAAGTGTTCTACCTCATCCTCAAATACTACTCCTATCCCAAAAGTAGATCTGGATGTAATATATTCTCATATCTCAACCAAAAACCTCCCCTTTAAAATACCTCGAATTTCAGTTAAAATTGAGAATGCCCCATTCCTAAGTGTCACACTATGCATCTGAACCCTTACAAAGCCAGTGCTATAAGTGGAGATGCCTCTGTTAAGGCTACGGTAAGGCTCTTTTAGTGCTTTTATAGTTTTTTGATTTGGTCAAATTTAGATGGATGCTTTTAAAAATATCCTGAAAACCACTGGTAGAAACGAGGAATAGCTCTGGCTTTAGCTTAACTCAGGTACTAATTTACTTTTATTATCTTTTTGTTTCAGCTGTCATAATTGGTTTATGTGAGGGTTGAATAATGATTGACTGCTACGCTGTTATTTTTACTTTTTTCTTTTTCCGCACTTTTTGAGAAGGAAACTTTTATGAGCATCATTTATCACACTTTTTAATTTGGCCTTTAAGCAAATTTTTAATGAAAATGATAATACTGTCGACTCTCGATACAGAACCCCCAAAAAGTTCGTTCCCACCTCGGGTCCGACACTTTTTAGCTCTATTTTTGAAGCCTTTGCCAGTTGTCTTCGGTCAGTCTAATCCGAATATCGCAAGGATTCCGATTTTTCCAATCGTTTCTGAAATCGCAATAGCTTTGCCGAAAAGACCTGTGCCTCCGATACAACGAACACTTATTTTCAAAAAGGTGAAAATAAGTGTTCGTTATATCGAGAGCGTGGGTCTTTTCGGAACCATTAAGATTTTCTAGAAACGATTGAAAACGAATCCTTTGCGATGTTTTGACTAGGCCAGCCAAAGACAACTGGCACAAAACTTCAAAACTCGGGCCAAAAAGTGTCAGACTTCTAGGCGGGAAACGAACTTTGGGTCTGTATCCAGACTCGGACTGTACTATATTTTCTCTAATAAACGGAGCCTGAAATTTGAAATAAAGTGTTTAAAATGGGTAATTTTTTTTTAAATATGTTTGATTTTTTTAACAAGAATTTTAACGAGATACTTCGGTAGGGCCAATGTCCTAGATCATTATTCCATGAGGTGCAAAATTTAAAAAAATTTACACGAGGGCCTATAGACCGCGTTTCTGCCCCAAAATCACTAAAGAGTATGTGTTCTCTAAGCCAAAAGAAGCACAACGCGAGCCGAAAACGCGAGTCACTTTTTCGGGCAGAAAGGAGAGTCACGTTTCTGCCAAATGATAGTCTGGGACATTGGCCCTACCGGAATATTTCGCTCACAGTTCCCGTTCCCGCGTTCAAAATTGTATTTAATGACCGCAAATTTTCGATTGGGTGCATGCTTGTCTACCTGTTAATGACTCTTTTAGAATTGTTTAAGGACTATTTGCTACGAAAAATGATGTTTGCTGGGAGCATATTTGAACTTGTGACCATGCCTTGCCCTCTCCCAAATGAATTTAAAAACCTATCGATTGGGAAAAAATATTTTCAATGACTCCTGAAACTGTCCTAATCAATTAAGATAGAGATTACGGTCAATTTTCGAAGGGAGAGTTAGGCCCTCTCAGTTTGTGCCTCTCTGTCAGCATTTAAAACTGATAGAAGGGCAAAACTGAAGGGCACAAACTGAAGGGCACAAACTGAAGTGGCACAAACTGAAGGGGCACAAACTGAAGGGGCACAAATTGACACAAACTGAAGGACACAACTGAAGGGGCACAAACTTGAAGGGGCACAAACTGAAGGGGCACAACTGACACAAACTAGCACAATCATACAACTGAAAGGCACAAACTGAAGGGGCACAAACTGAAGGTACAAACTGAAGGCACAACTGACACAAACTTGAAGGGGCACAACTTACTCTTCCCCAATTTTCAGAAATTTAAGGTTTTTAAACGACATTTTTTAGGCAATCGTCGCTTAAGACAGCTGGACAAAGACAAGGCGAGTAGCACAAACCAACTAACCAGGGGTTCTGGTAGTAGAAGGAGGGGACGACCAACGGCACTACTACTACAACACCTTCCTCCTATCACCCATATTCCCTTCACAATGTGAGCACAAAGACAGGCGCTACCTCCAGGTTCTATGCTCAGTGCTATTGTATGTCAGCTTTATTCAAGTACAATTTATTTAAATTAATTTGCAGGTGAAATAAACAGACTATCGGGTGAGCGGAAAGAGGCAGTTGCTTTGCCATTTACAAAGGCAAGGTATTCTGAATGTACAGGATGGACTGACCCTACACAAATCCATCCCACAAAATGTTTGTGCCAGTTGGACTGGATATCCAAGAGTATATGGCCGTGTTTTCCGTGTGTTCAAATCTCTGTATAGTCAACTTCGATTTTACGCCACCCCATCTACGCTAATTTCAAAAACAGGTGGCTTAAAATCGACAGGCGCGAGTCTTAATGGAGAAATTGTTGTCATTTGCAAAATTGTTTGTAAAATCGGGATCCTTAAGCGATATTTTAGACTGGCTGACGATAGGTTGGCTTCTACCTCCTCCCCCAGTTCCTGCAAAAACTCTAAAATTTGTGTTAAAAAGTCAAAAAGTGTTTGACCCGGGCGGAAATGAAATTGAGGAGGTAAGTGAAATCGAGGTTGACTGTATTTGAAAAGAGTCTTTGGGTGACATTTGACACTGAAAATTCAAATTTCACATTTTTAGACAACACCTGGAAGTATGCAGAATGCAGCGAAAAACTAGGTCATTGTCCAATGCGTTTCTACAACGGCTCCCTTGAAAAGATGGAAAACTGGATGACAACATGGATGTGTGCCTTTGCCATCTGGACTACAACCACTGTATCGCCAACAATGACAATGGCGAGATCCCTGAGATTGTGCCCAGCTCTGATCTGGACAAACTCAACTTCGCTCAAAACTTTGTAACTAATGTCCTCAGACAACCAAACCATCTATGAGGGAGCTTTAATAAACCTAGCACAACCACCACTCAAGAGCCGGATGTGGCTCGCTATGGATATGAGGTGAGTCTGTAAAAATAAGGTATACAAGTGGGTTGATTCGTCTTATTCTATGGGTCTTTGATTTCTGTGTTTACTGGTTCTGGTTTAACTGAAAAATAGAAAAACAGCGTTTTTCATCAATTTTTCATCGATGTGAAAAGATGCGTACTCTTCCTCCAAAATTTACAATTTTTTATGAAAAAAATTATGGTTTTTATGAAAATTTTGATTCCTAAAGATAAATACCCCCCAAACTTATGCCTTCTAAAACTTAAGTAAAGAGCACCAAATATATGTTCCAGTCTCCAGAAAAAGTGCGTAAAACACTTATTAGTCACAACTTCCATACGCTGCCTACCCTAAGCCTAGGGCTAAGCCTCAAACTTGTTGTTCAAAGGGTAGTTTCAACGATTTTCGAAGGTCTGATTTTTTGGGAGGGAGGGGGGTGTATTCTATACTAGCGCTGAAAATTTCTGATATCTGGGTTTTTCTACATTCTGTTTTCTGGTTCTTTTAGGGTTGGCCGAAGAATATTCTCGAGAATATTCTCAAGAATATTCTCGAGAATATTCTCGGAAGAATCAAGATTCTTACCGACCAACAAAATTGAGAAGAATCTTTTCACTTTTGTACTGGAAACTGTATTTGTCTTGACACGAATTCGTAAAAATATGAGATGTTTGCTGCAATTTGATCAATTGCCGATTTATGTTGTTACCTATATTCTCTCCAACTTTTCAGCCGCTATGCCGAAGCTAACAAAACCGCTATCTTGGTGCTGGAACTACTTCGATGAAAAGAATGGTGAAAAGGGCGTCTACTGCTGCAAATTCTGTAACAAGCCATATGTTTCTAACGCTACAAGAATGGAGAATCACTTAAAGGTAATAAATATTTAGTTTTGCCTTTAGCTTTGTCTTTGACTTTAGAACTGTAACAAAGTTGGAGCTGAAGCGAGGAAGCAGATCGATCGGATGCTGAAGAAGCCTGCAGCTCGTCGTAGCCAAAGCATGTCGCCACCATCCAAGAAACCAAGAGTGTGGAGCCGCGGAAGAATCGTCTCAAGCAACTTCGGCCAGCATCAAACAGTTCTTCGACTCAACGTCCAAAGATGATCAAGAGGAGCTGGACGTTTTGTTGACTCGGGTTGGTTTTACAGTAAAACATTTACTTCTTGTTCTTCTTTTACTTGGATTTGGTTTAGGCTTTCGCGACCGGAAATATTGCGCCGAATTTCCTCGAGAATCCGTTCTTCAAGCAGTTTGTGAACAAGCTGAAGCCGTCTTACAAACTTCCGCATCGCCAGCACAAGTTTGCAAAGATCCTGATTCCGGCAGAGTTCAATAGAGTGCAGAAAGTTTGGAGGATGCATGCAACAAGGTTTGCTCTTGGTTGTTTATGCATGCTATGGTCTTTATGGTGTTTCAGGCGGACTTTCGCAATTTCTCGGATGGTTGGACAGATGTCAGGAGCAACAATATCATCAATGTCGTCGTTTATACTCCGAAGCCCTTCCTCTATGACTCCATCGATGCAACGTCAACCGAAGTCAACGGGAACATTGAGCGGACTCAGCACTCTGGTAAGATATTCGACTTTTTTTTTTCTAAATTCTCAACTATTTTCAGGTAAATTCATCGCTGAACTTATCGAAGAACAAATCGTCAAGCTGGGTAAGAACAAGGTCGTCGCTGTTGTCACTGATCACGCTGCCAATATGAAGAATGCCTGGAAAAAGTTGGCTGGCGAAGACACTGAGAAGGAACCGCTGAAGCAATACACCGGTGAGAAGTTCCCATGGATTCTATTTGAAGGATGCAAAGCTCATGCAATCGATCTGGCTGCCAAAGACATTTGCAAGAAGACAAAGATCGCTGACTGCTTGAAGTACTGCGTTGAGGTGGCAAAGTTCTTCAGGTAAATTTTGCCAACGTTTACTTTGTTATCTCCTTATTTTCAGGAAGAAGACACCGCAATTGATTCTCTCAAAAACGCAGGTAGAGCAAAGTGGATCGTCGGCCATCATGCAGCTGCCAGTCAAGACTCGATGGGGAACGTGGTCTCGTCTTCTTTCGTCAATCGCTTCGAATCAAACTGCTCTCAAGTCGGCCATCTGTGCTCCGGGAATTCTTAACGATGCGAGTTTTAAGCGCGAAGCGGAACGACTTCGACGGATGCTATGGGACAGTGAGGATTTCTGGCTGGATGTGAAGGATGCGCAAAGGATTCTTTCTCCACTGGCGGATTCAATCACGGCGATCGAAGGGAACGAAGTAAACTCGAGGAGGTTAGCTTATTTAATGAGTTGGAATTTGCTGATTTGTTTTTAGCTGTTACAAGATCATACGGCAAGCCTCTCAAATTCCAAACAAGCCGTAGAAGCAAGCGAATTCTTACACGAAGTGAAGGAGGACTTAATGGAGGTACAATTTTTTAGAGTCTTCTTGTTCGTAAAGATTTTCTTAGATTCTGTGGAGCCGAGAAGAATTCGCCAAATCGGATGTTGCCTATCTCCTGGATGTACTTGAGCCGTCGGACCAAGGGCAAGCGCTGACAACTGAGGAGAAGCAAAGGCGATCGAACTCCTGGCAAACAAGTGCCTCAAGAATCCAGTGTTTGCCGGCAGGGGACAGGTAACAACTTGGATTTTGTGCGGATTGTGGAATAATATCCTCTTTCAGGTGATGATGGAATGGGCTTCGTGGCTGGCTGGGACAGGAATCTTCGACAAGCACGCGCCGCTACGCATGGAATGCAGTCGACACGATGGATGCGCTCACCTGGTGGAAAGCCTTCTTCTCTGACACGCTTCCACAGTTGTCCAGATGCTCCACAATGTGCCAATCACTGCTGCTCCGACGAAAGGAACTGGTCACCTGAGGCGGAATCCACACGAAGCTGCGCAACAGGTTTGTATTAGTAGTTGGAGTGACTAGTTTTTTATGAATGATTTCAGAATGAAGGTCGACACAGCCTCTCAGGTGACGTTCATCAAGCACAACTTGACGCTGAGTATGCGAACCTCTTCAAGAAAGCGCGAGCGGAACAGCCAGCGGAAGAAACAGAGGAAGGAATGGAATTAGAAATTGAGGAAACTGTTGTTAACGATGAAATTGATATGTTTCTGAACGATTTTTGATTGGATAGTGTTGAATTGTGGAAATAAAAGATTTTTACCGATTCTTACTGAAAAAAGATTATTGCCGAGAATATTCTCGAGAATATTCTCGAAAAGATTCTTACCGAGAAAATCCCAACCCTAGTTTCTTT
>JAMRYI010000454.1:0-132875 GCA_029231635.1 Ditylenchus weischeri
TTTTAAGCCCCAAAAATATGGAATTTGAACATAGTTTTGTTAACTGGGGCCTACCGCATAAAGAAACTCTGGTATGCATACATTTTTATGCATCCAGAGTCACTTTCAGTGATTTGCGTCTAAGGTATGTGGTGTGCGCATCTCAACCCCAAGCAACCAAGCCCCTGCGCCCCTTCGGGGGCCAGAGCTGGTGTTAGAGATGCGCACACTCACTTACCTTAGACATAATTCAGGCAAGACTCTTGATCAAAAATGCATTTAGAGGCTCTTTGCCCAGCTCCAGTGACCAAAACATGGTAAAACAGCCAATTGGTCGAAATTTCAAAATGCCCAAAACTCAATTTTTATTGACCAGAACACAAAAATAATGTCTTTTGAACTTCTGAGGTGATTTTAGGTTGATATAGGGTGTTTGGAAACACTTTTAAAAAAATTTCATTTGGGGTTATACTCCGGTAGGGTCAACACTTTTTAGAAAAATAAAACATTTTTATTTGAACTTAATCAATTTCTGATTGTTTTGGTAGACGTGTTTCGGTGGAGTTTGTCTGAACCTCCTCAAAAACGTTTTTTTCATTTTGCTGGTTTTTAAACGACCACATTTGTATACCTAAATTTTACGCACACACACCTTATTCTCTTGCGGATATATTTTTATATAGTAGAAGCAGACTGCCTACCATATATCCACCACTAATTGGGCTTTTGTTTACTCGGCGGATAGGGAATGCCACCTCTGTGTGCATGGCTTTTGCCTTGCTCCTCAAAAAGCATCCTCTCCACTTCCTTTTCTCCAAATAATAATTGGAGGGACTTTTGAGGGGAAGGAAACGGAAATTGTAGCAACACCATTATAATGTTTTCTTTGAGCTGTATGCAAAATTATTGGAAAGACAAATACAAATGTACCCATCTATGGATGCCTTTTTTAGGTGAAGACGACACCTTTTCTGTAAATGGGAGTAGCAAGGCGAAACGCCTGAGAACCAGTTTCAAACACCACCAGTTGCGCACCATGAAGACCTACTTCAACCTAAATCACAATCCAGATGCAAAAGACTTGAAACAGTTGGCTCAGAAGACTGGCCTCACCAAACGCGTGCTCCAGGTAGTAGTAGTTGGTGATTACAGTTATAGTCATACAGTCAAACCTCGGTTATCCGGCACCCCTGGGGACCGGCCTCAGGGTGCCGGATAAACGAGATGCCGGATAACTGGAGTGCCGGATAACCGAGGTTTGACTGTACACCGGATTGACGTAAATGGTAAAAAGTTTCTTCCCCAACTGGGTCTGACAACTATTTTAACCCGATTTTTGGAATTTTTTACTAATCCTTTTTTTTTATCAAATTGGCAAGATCGGAATATTTGCGATTTTCGGGCCAGACTGTCGAGACCGGAATTAAAAAAAAATAAGATTTGAGGTCCCAAAATAAGGAAAATCTTATTAATAAGGACGTTTACGTGCCCTGTGCTAATTGGATTTTTTAGCTCTCGATATGAGCTACGACATAACAACTCGATCGAACTTTTTGACCACCACTTACTTGAACAAAAGCTGAAAATTCCCGGATTTGGAATCCTGCCTAAACTTCTGTCTTTGTCAATTTATCTATGAGACCTATGTCACTGATAAAATGTTTATATACCATTCAATAGGTAATTGGCAGGGCTACAAAATGACATATCGTTTAACAGTATGTGTCATAACTCTTCGCGTTTTTTTCAAATTTTTAGTCAGAATCGATTTTTTTTCTTTTTCGCATATTTCTTCATGAAATTCTTCATTTTTCATTGAAATGTGACTTGTGTTCGAATTAAGCATGTTTTAGATACCTCGAGGCCTTGTGCGCTCAAGACCGGCCGGATTTTTTGTTAAAGGAATTTCAAAGCTGCAGGAAGAGGGGAGAAAATTGTTGAGGCCGAAGGAAATTATTTTGATGAATGATAGTTGCTGTTATGAAATATGTTATGCGTTGCCTTGAATAAAGATTTCACTGTTATTTGGAAATGATTTTCTATGAAAGAAATGAAGAAATATGCGAAAAAGAAAAAAATCGATACTGACCAAAAATATGAAAAAAACTTGAAGAGTTATGACACATACTGGTAGTTTACAAAAATTGAAAACAAAAAGTGGTCTAGCGGCACCCCTAAAGTGTAGGAATTTTTTCGGAACACCATGTAACACAAAAATTAGGGAAAGCTATATTTGATTGAATTTTTTGATCACAAAGTTAAATTTTTCCGTGCTCTTCTGCTATAATAAATACGGCATACATAACACTTGTGTGTTCAGGTCTGGTTCCAGAATGCTAGAGCCAAGTACCGAAGATTTTTACCCACTAATGTGCATCTTGGAAGCAGACCTGTTTCCAAAACCTCGATGGAGTGCACAGAGGAGGACTGCAATAGCAGCAGCAACGTGACAGTGTCGAGCATAAGTGTTTAGCTACTAACCTTTACCTGCTGCGAGCCGATATTGCCCTGCTCTCAAAAGTCAAATACCCAGCTAGTCAAGTATCCATTTTGGCAATCAAGGCCATTGTCAGGGGGTTTGTAGGAATTGAACAATACATGGCCTGTTTTCTGGTTTATTTCCGGAACCATCGCCCAACCAGCAGCAGTTGGCCGGCTTAACACTACTACCTTAGCACTTTTAAATTATATGTCATAATTAGCTTCATTAGTGTCGTTAGAAGGGGCTTTTATCTTTGGCTTAGGCTTCTATTTTCAGCTAGTTAGCTATATGTAAATATTAATCACTCACTAGCATTCTCGAAAATAATTTACCAGCTCAAATTTTTAAATCACAAATCACAAAATAAATTTGAGAGTACAATATACACAAAAGTGACTGTGTTAATCTTGATTCAGTTGATGTTCGATGAAAATTTTTGATTTCAACTTTCGATATTGAACAGTCTTGCTTGAAATTAGATTGTAGTTTGTTTTTGTAAATATGCTTTAAGTGTGAAAATAAAGTAAACAAATTTAATAAATTGTGATTTTTGGACCGTTCTCATTTTCTTTGTACAGTTTTCTGCGCGAATAAAACTTGTCTTTATTCAATACATTTCAGCTGCTCAGCAGCAATATATACATTGAAATTCAAACATTTGAAGCGCTGACTCCCGTCCCCGGCTATAGTGAAGAATAGGGTTCCAAAAAACAGCTTGGTCCTCGTAGAAACCAGTTTGGTCCTATAAATTTTAATAAAAAACAGCTTGGTCCCCCCTGTTTTTTTACAAATAAAACAACAGGGGGACCAAGCTGATTTTTGGAACCCTATTCTTCACTAGCGCCCCCGTCCCCCTGATTGCAACTATTCTGTGCAATTCCGGTTCTATTGGAATCCCACACGCCAAATAGACTAAGAATTGAAGTGAGCATTAGACATGGATGGATTAGGCAAGGACAAAGATATAATTTTCAATTACAAAAATCATGAGTATTCACATTTTGCACATAGTTGACATAAGGTGTATCAAGGGATTTCCCGATTTTGAAAAAACCTTTTTCTGAGTTGTTTTTCAAAATTTTATTTCACAGAACGAATTTTTTCGCCGACTTTATTATTTTTCGGTATATGATGTCAAAAACACGATTTTTGCTTTCTCCCCTTAGGGTTTGGCCCTTGCCCATCCAGAGGCCACCCATAGCCCAGGACCAAAACCAGTAATGGGACCAAACAAAGATCGTGTTTTTGACATTATACACCAAAAAATATTGTCGACGAGAAAAATCAATCTGTAAAAACTAGAGATGCAGATTTAGCAAAACCAGGGCCCCGAACCAGGGTTGTAACCTACCCTAAGTTCCTCCTTCGGGGGCGCAGGGGGCTTGAGAGTTAGAGATGCGCGCACTCACTTACCTTAGACATGATTCCGAGAATGCTCTTGACAATAAATGCAATAAGAAGCTCTTTTTGCCCAGTTTCAGCGTTAAAAACAAGGTAAAAAATCGATAATGGCTGAAATTATCCATGTGGTTTGCCTTGGTCCCCCAAGGCTAAAAGTGGAATTTCGGTCAACATTTTTTTCTCGAAAGTTGTCTTCCACCACCAAAAACATGTTTTCTACACGTTTCAGGTGCCAAAACACGCGAAAAAGTGGCCGAAGTTTTTAGAGGACTACATATACTATACTCACGCCAAGAGTAATATTGCACCCATCACCGACAAACACAGCCAATATTCATTTAATAAACAAAGAATTGACAATAAAACACGTGAGTCTAACCAAAACAGACAAAAATATAGCTCGGAAGTGCGAAAATCAAATTTTCAAACAGACTAATTATTTCCCGTCCAATTGTCAAAAAGCCGAGTTTTACATGGGCCCAGTTGTCCTAAAAACGAATCGTGTTAAGACCAATTTTTTGTTATTCAAATTGTTTTTGGCCCAATTTTGTATGATCTCAGTCGTATTTGTACCAGCTGTCCAAATCTGAGTTGTCCTATATCCGAATATATTTCGAGAGCAGTTGCCAAAAAGATGAGTTGCCCGTGTTCTTAGTTTTTGGGATCCGAGTTTTTACGGTTTTAAAAGGCCGTGCGGGGCATTGGCGTGGCTATGCCGATTTTTATAAATACGTACGCATCTGCAACAAATCCGGCGCGCACCCTCCCAAATAGGCAACCTGTTGTTTCTAAAAACTCATATTCCGCTTACGAATTTTTATTCAATGTGAAAATTTACATCACCTTTTTAGAATTCCGACGAAAAGACTTCCATCTCCGTTTTCGCAGTAGAAGAAAGATGTTTTCTTCGGCTTATTTCAAAGGTATTCCGTCGAATCTCGCGCAGGCTAGGAACGAGTGTCGCTATTCCAAGTTTTGGGTAATTTTTTTTATCGGGTTTGCAAGTTAAGTAATTGAGTCCACTTACCCATTCTTCCACTTTGTTACTTTCTCTTTTCATCGCAATCATTGGCGTGGTGTCGGAAGTGGTATTTACAATTTTCTGGAATGGAGGTCTGGTGGCTAGTCTTCTAGTATCTCAGCCATCATCGATTGTTTTGGCTGGAGTGAAGTTATAGCTGCTTCTGTGTTTCGCAAACCAATGCTTTATTGTTTTTCGAAGCAATGTGAGTTGCTTTAATACATTTAGCTTGTGGCAACCACTCTTCAACGTTTAGATGGTCTACAGTCTGTTCTATGCCTCATTGGCTCTTGCTATGACGGTCGTCCTCTTCCTAGATGAAAGCAGCCAGCGTTCGTTTTGCAATCTTCTCAGTCATATTTCAACCTCGAGCTTCTTGATTCGTCACATGGGTGCCGATCCCTTTCTGATGTCATTGGCTTGAATCTTTGCTTTGCTTCTCCCAGTTCTTGTTTTTTTGAGTGTGGAGTCAGTCGTATATCAAGCACACAAGCGCATGCAATGGCGAAAGTACACTCTTCCAATGGTCATCTCTAAGGTAGAGGAAACTAAGCCATTGACCAAGCTAGGAAGTTAGGAATGCTAAAGAAGGCTCTAATGTGTGTTGCGCTGTTGTAGTTGTTCAATGTTTTTAACTGTTACGCAAGTGTGTCAGAATGTCACGTCTTTTTAAATTGTTCTGAATAAAATTTTGCCATTTGCGCATTCAAATTAGAGTTTGGTCGTATGGATGCATTTTGGCTTTTTCGTGCCACGTTTTGCCTATGTTGTGCCACGTTTTACCTAATTTATGCATTTTCTAAAGATGCCTATTCCCTGGGAAACATCCATTCGGCAGATCATATTTTAGTTGACCGTCGATATAAGCACGCGCGAAGTATTGAAATTTTACACGCAAGGATTACATGTCTTGGTGCCTGTGTTGTTTTCACTCAGCTTACACAACTTTATATTTATAGCTTACACAACTTTATAAAAGTAATAAAACTAGGGTTGTTTTGTTCTGTTTTTTTTGAACCGGTTGGATTAAAAAACCAGTTCAAGACCCAGTTGACGGTTTCGCTTTAGGCCTGTTTCACAACGCATCCTCAATCCTCAACCTTGGCGAAGTGCTTTTTGCATTATTCTACAAAATATCTTTTAGATTTTTTGCAAATTTGGTATCATATTGAAGCCAGGGCTATTGTTTGACACCAAACTTGCACAGAGTGAAAATAAAAATTATTGATAAACAGTGCGTTTATCCTCAACATGATCCTCAACATTAAGGACTGATGATTATGTTGAAGATTAACGAGTTTTATCCATAATTATTATTTTCGCCCTTTGCAAGTTTGGTGTCAAATGAAAGCACTAGATCTCAGCTACGATGTGACACCAAACGTGTAAATAAAAATCAAAGTTATCTTGCTGAAAAAGGATTGAGTTTGCATTGTGGGAGAGGCTTAAGGACAGAAAATTTCTGATTACGAAAAAATCGATCGATATAAGGACGCTCGATACAAGGATAGCTCGATTTAAGGACAGCGTTTGGCCAGTCCCCACGCTGTCCTTAAATAAAATGTTAAAAAAAAAGCGCAAATCTAAATGTACAAAAGGGCCCAAACGCCCTAACGCCAAAAATAAATTTGTTTTCGACAACTCAAATCGGACAAATTTCAAATCGGACCAGTTGAATAACGGCGACGATATCGAGCAAAACAAGAATTAATATATTCGTTTTTATTTAGAACACAAAAATAATACTGGCAACGCGTAAGTGTGTTATTGAATATTACAATAGCTCTTCGGCTTTCGGAGTTGCACTAAGAATATCCTTTGTTCGATAGGAATAGCTGCAACCAACAAACTCTTCGGAAGCAAATTCAGGCCAAGGCTGAAGAAAGCCATATCAAATGTAGTCAGATCAGGATAGTGGCTCTTCAGCGCAGTTTCCAAATTCGATAGAGACTTGCCAGCACGAAAGATGGATCTGAAGCGATTGTCAGGAGAAACCAGGGCGCAATTATCACATTCCTCGATAGCTGAATTCATTGCCAAAAGTGCGCCTTTCAAACCAGAGATTTCTTGCTGAAAAAACACATAGAGTGATAAGCATAGAAAATTTTGAAAACTTTATTTGAGTATAAACGCACGAAAATAATCCTTCTTCGTTTTTTAAGTTGTGGCTTATGAGAAATAAGTTGAGCAAACTGTCTATTCACACAAATAAATTTCAGACAAGTTAGAGCATCAAAATATTTAAATACTTCATCTAACATTTCAGGAATACGAGAAAGGGCCATTTTGAACAGCTTTAGAAATAAGTTTTTTTCTCAAGTCATCTTTTGCATCTAAGCAGCTCCAAAAATTTGTGTATCGTATTTTGTCTAACAAAGTGGCATCCATCTAATTCAAAATCATGTTTGTAATATGGTGTTTTTGAAACAATATATGGAGATGACTCCGAGACAAGTTTCTACTTGAATTACATCCAGTGATAAGAGCTCCAATTTATGTGGTAACGTGCCTGGGGGTCATCCTCAAGGATAAAAATACGAATCAGGGTGCTCTGCTCTACTGGATAAAATGCTCTTTTGGTTCCGTGAGTAAATAAATAATTTTTTGACTTACCGGCCTTTCATGAAGATAAACTCGTGACTCAAAGAGACATCCTTCAATGTGATTTTCGGAACGCCTGAGCTCAACTGGCCAGTAGCACACGTAAAAACTCACATGTAGACAACGATGGCAGCGAGGAGTTTCACGAAGCTTGAGAAATACCTTCCCGTCGCATTCAGGAAGGCCACACGTAAACAAGATGCCATGCGAATGATTTGATTCCGACCGCTAATGAATGGGCATATTTAAAACTGATCCTATCGCTTTATGCAGTGGCTTAGCAGAAATTGGGAAGCTCCAAACTCGGCAATTTCGTATAGAACTTCGGTAGCGAGACATTCTGCAAACTTGTAATCGAAATTTATCTAAAAAGTTGAATGTGCATGTTTAAAGACGCTCACTTAAATCACTTACTGTCGTTTTGTTGTCAGCCATTTTTGCTATTGCTCCGGATTCTTCGCTTCTAAATGTCAAACATACAAATGAGAAAAAAATTCAATATCTCCGTTGAGTAAGCTCTTTTTACATGCCTCAATCCACGTCGTTCCATCAATTAGCTGTGAGTCTATTCTCAAATAGAATCATTGGATGAATCAACAGTAAATCCATCAAAAAATTAGGCTCTCTTATCGATCATTCAGAGCCCATCCATTTACACTATATTGATAAGATGACATGTTTTGAAAATAGCTTCACAGTCAATTCATTAAAGAATTGGTTTTGAGCGTTAATTCAGATGCACAAATTTTAAGTTAGAGATAGATAAATCAAATCCGGCATCCAATGGACTCGATAAAAAAGTTTTAGGCGTCCAAAAAATTAAATACGCGTCCAATGTTTTTTGACAGAATTTTCTATAGTAATTCTGTATTCAATAGTCATATTTTAGGATCAGAGCATAACCTAATTAACACTGGATAAAAGCTTGAATAGTTTTTCCTGACATATATTTAAGCATAAAATCAATGCAGTTCTTGTACAGTTCTTTGAAAAGGGTACTTTAATAAAATAAAAAGATGGGATTTGAACATAGTTTTTCTAACTGGGGCATACCGCATAAAGAGCTCTGGTATGCATATATTTTTTATGCATCCAGAGTCCCTTTCCAGTGATTCATGTCTAAAGTATGTGGGTGTGCGCATCTCAACTTCAAGCCCCCAAGCCCCCGAGGTTGGCGCTGGGGGCTTGAGATTTCATTTGGATGCCTTATTTTTTTATTGGACGCTCAATTTTTTTCCTTGAACACCCAAACTTATTGGACGCCTTAAGCGACTATGGAGGCTTAGAGCCGGAAAAACTGCCCATATTTTCATATAGAGCTCAAAAAGTTGCCCCAGGGTCAAAAATATCAAAATAAAAAATATTAAGAAAAACATTGACATTTTTTAAATTTAAAGGGGCGTGCTCACCTTTTGCAATTTTGTCCCTGCCAATTCAAAATTTTTTCCCAATCATTGAACTTCTGTACGCATTTTTCAACTTGTTTTCTAACAAAACAAGGCCTAGAATTTTATTTTAGGTATAGTTTGGTCAGAAACCAAGTTAAAAAATCCGTACAGAAGTTCAATAATTAGGAACGGCACTATAGGAACGACACTATACCGGTATATTACTTTGGCACCACTATGAATCGGCGTGGACAAAATTTGAACAGATGAGCATGTCCCTTGTTGACCCTAAAAGTTGACCCCGACTATGAACAGGGCCATTGAGTACTCTATGATCACTTGACTTGGGGGTATAGTCATTACAAAATAGGGATTGTCAAAAGAGTGGTATTTCTTTGAGCAAGTAGGCCAAAAAAGATGAAATCTATGGCCAAAAAGAAATATTGGCCTTAGGTAAATTCAGCGCCGCAAATTCAGCGCCACAAATTCAGCGCCACAAATTCAGCGCCACAAATTCAGCGCCACAAATTCAGCGCCACAAATTCAGCGCCACAATTCAGCGCCACAAATTCAGCGCCACAAATTCAGCGCCACAAATTCAGCGCCACAAATTCAGCATTCAACAAATTCAGCGCCACAAATTCAAATTCAGCGCCACAATTCAGTTCAGCGCCACAAATTCAGCAAGCACAAAATTGAACTAATTAAACTGCAACTGCAATACTTGCATACTAAATCAGCCAACTCAAAATCTAAATAAACTGAAAATTTAAAAATTAATCGCCATAACCTGACATAACAGCGTCTGGTTCACTCCGGACAATTGAAGATCGCGTCGTTGATAAAGTATGCAGCCGGCAAAATTGAATGCCCCTAAACACTAATAATGCATAAAATCAAACTAAAATGTAAGGATACCTTAAACACGTTGATTGTAAATAACTGCTTGAAGTACCGCAGAGCAGCGAAAAGGCTCCATCAATCGACCATTTTTTTGTATAGACGGAGGAGTTGACAACCATGAGCAGAAAGGAAGATGAGCATAACAGATTTTCCAGGCTCAGCCGTGCGCGAATCAAAGAAGAAAATTGTTCACCTCTGCTCGCTTTCTTGTATTCGTCCGAGAGCTTCATTGAAGCCAGTTCTTTGTCCACATCAGCTGCTCCCTTAGGTTTGCGCGCGTTTGTGACCTTTCGTTTGATGTTGAAGTCAGGCGGAAGAGATTGGATGACAGCAGCTTCAGCTCCGGCTTTGGAATTGGTAATAATTTGCTGCGCGCTTGTTGTCAGACTTTCCAGAGCAGCCCTACTCACTTGCGTCAATCGTGTGCGCGTCTAAATAAAGCTTTTTTTTGGTAAAAAGTACTAAATAAAAAAATAGTTCCGTAATTTATCCAAATTGAACTAAATTAAAAAAATATATAAATGAAAAAGTGTGCAACTAGAAGCCAAAAAGACGAGAAATTATTTAGAAACCACTTCCCAATTGAAGAACACAGAACTACAAAAAAGGTGCGAAATTCAATCTGGCGCTGAATTTGTGTCGCTGAATTTGTGTCGCTGAATTTATGGCGCTGAATTTACCTAAGGCCGAAATATTATCCAAATGTCAAAATAGACGGTTTTCGGAATACGGTGGCTTTTCAAAAAGAATTCCATTCAAAAATGATGGTTTTCAAAATAGGATGTAACTAAACTATTTCCCCTAAAGTCCATAGTTGTCAAACTAAAATGAATCAAAAGGGATAAAAATTTGTGGTGTTTTGTTTTTTGCCAAAAGGAATAAAATTTCATACATAATTTAATCATTTTTATCTACCTTTTATCCCTTTTTATCGGTTTTCTCCTATGTCATTTTTTAATGTCCTCTGTCTATCTGAAAGAGGATACTCAGGGCTTCATTTTGGTCCGAAAATAGGATCTTTTCGTGCACATTTGGCGATTTTCATTCAACTTGAATATTAATCGATGTATTAATTGATTTCAGGCTCAAAATGGTATTAGCAAGGTTCACTTACACCTTTATACTATTCACTTACACCTTTATACCGGTACCCAGGTAAAACAACCTAAGCATCACCTGGATTCCTTATGTTCTGCAGAAATGGGTTTATTGAAAATTAGATCGCTGTTTTAGAATGATCGAACCGTGTTAAGGACACGATTCTGGGTAGCGTACAATGATTTTCAATTACTTTCAGCCAAATACAAAATTTCGGATTCTAGAAGTGAATAGTCATTTAGGGGAGGGGTCAGGTAATTCCCCTACCCATCTTGAGGCTTACTGGTCTTTTAAAAACGAGCTTACGACTATTATACAAGAAAAAATAACGTCTGCTACCACGAGGATTTCAACCTGTAACCTCAGGTTGGATGTTTAAAAAGGCGCGAATTCAAAAAAAGTTGGTCTTAAAAGGGGCTTATCTCACTAACTTTGCACTAACAAACCTTATTTTAAAATTTTTTGGAAATACATGTGTTGAGTAACAACTCGATCGAACTTCTTGACCACCACTTACTTGAACAAAAGCTGAAAATTCCCGGATTTGGAATCCTGCCCAAGCTTCTGTCTTTGTCAATTTATCTATGAGACCTATGTCACTGATAAAATGTTTATATACCATTCAATAGGTAATTGGCAGGGCTACAAAATGACATATTGTGGAATTTTTTCGGAACACCATGTAACACAAAAATTAGGGAAAGCTATATTTGATTGAATTTTTTGATCACAAAGTTAAATTTTTCCGTGCTCTTCTGCTATAATAAATACGGCATACATAACACTTGTGTGTTCAGGTCTGGTTCCAGAATGCTAGAGCCAAGTACCGAAGATTTTTACCCACTAATGTGCATCTTGGAAGCAGACCTGTTTCCAAAACCTCGATGGAGTGCACAGAGGAGGACTGCAATAGCAGCAGCAACGTGACAGTGTCGAGCATAAGTGTTTAGCTACTAACCTTTACCTGCTGCGAGCCGATATTGCCCTGCTCTCAAAAGTCAAATACCCAGCTAGTCAAGTATCCATTTTGGCAATCAAGGCCATTGTCAGGGGTTTGTAGGAATTGAACAATACATGGCCTGTTTTCTGGTTTATTTCCGGAACCATCGCCCAACCAGCAGCAGTTGGCCGGCTTAACACTACTACCTTAGCACTTTTAAATTATATGTCATAATTAGCTTCATTAGTGTCGTTAGAAGGGGCTTTTATCTTGGGCTTGTATTTTCAGCTAGTTAGCTACAGTCGAGTCCCTGATTAACATAATCCCTTATTAACATAAATCTCTCATTAACATAACGCTGAAGACAATTTGGTTGGTTTTCAAAGAGCTTAGTGAGGAATTCAAGCTACCTGTGGCAACGGTCCAAACCATTCTGAGGAACAAAGCGACGATTCTCAGTGCGATCGAGGAAGGAAGCAGTGCAAAGCGTTCCCGCATTCAGCCAGTTAAGGAAGAAGATCTTGAAATGGCCGTTATTCAGTGGTTCAAGCAGCAGAGAAGTGCAAACACTCCTATGTGGCGGTAAGATTGGTTTGTGTTTTCTTTAACTTTCTTGCTTTTAGAAAAAGGCACGCAAACTGGCAAGGGAATTGGCAAAGAAGCAGTGGGAATCTCTTGGTGCACGGCCGTTTACTGAGGGGTACAGTACGTCGAAGATTGTGAAAGAGAAGGAACAGAAAGCAGACGAACTCGTTCAAAGGAAGCGCTGGATGGCTTGACAGATTTAAGCACCGGCACTCAATCGTCTTCAAGGGCAATCAAGGCGAAGCGGCGGAAATCAACATGGAGGCTCTCCAGAACTGGCAACAGGAAGTCCTTCGCGATGCGCTTTCTCACTTCTCTGCGGACGACATCTACAATGCAGACGAGACTGGGCTCTTTTGGCATCTTCTCCCGAACAAGACGCTTGCATTCAAAGGTTGGTTTTTCATGTGTTTACATGAGGTTTTCTTGTCTTTAGGAGAATGTTGCACGTCGGGCAAGATGTCGAAGGAACGATAACAGTACTGGTGTGCGCGAATCTGAGCGGGACTGAGAAGTCTCCTCGGCTGGTGATCGGAAAGTCTGCAAAGCCTCGTGCGTTCAAGAACAAGGAGCCGCCGGTTGAGTACAAAGCCAAAACAAAAGCCTGGATGACTGGTAAGATTTCTTGAGTTTTCTTTGGTTTATGAAAGGATTTTTAGCGGATCTGTTCGAAACATGGCTGAAGGATTGGGATCGGAAGCTCAAGCGCCAAGGACGGAAGATTCTTCTTCTCGACAACTTCTCTGGACACAAACACACTCAGTTAAACAACATCACAATCCAGTTTCTGCCGCCGAACACAACTGCTCGATCTCAGGTTTGGTTTTGTGGATTTTCTTTGGATACACCTTTCCTTTCAGCCATGCGACCAAGGGATCATCAAAACTTGAAGGTGAACTATAGACGACTTCTCCTCCGCTTGCGCATTGCTTCGATCGACGACAAGACGGATTATAAGATGGATCTTTTCAAAGCGCTGCAGTTCCTTCGAAGATCATGGACCGAAGTCAAGCCAGAGACCGTTGCCAACTGCTTCAGAAAGGCCGCATTCGTGAAGAACGCGGAGGTTGGCCTTTTTTTGGATTAAGATGATCTTTGAATTTAGCTCGTGGATCTTACACTTGAGGAGCAAATCGACGCAGATGTTCAAGCCATGGGCGTAGAAGGGCAAGGCGAAGATGAGCTGAACTTTCTCTGGGCGGAATTGGCGGCATTGGAACTGGTGAAGGGCACTCTGCGAATACTTGACAGTGGACAATGAACTCGCAACCAGTGGAACACTTTCTTTGTCGGAAATTGCGGCGGATGTCTCAAGAACGGATATGGATGAGCCGGAAGCTGAAAGGTGTGTCCTATTGTTTGTTTGATTTTTATCGGCTTTTCTTTTTAGCCACATCGAAGTGATGGAGATCGACGAGGAGCCGGTGCTGCCACCAGTCACAAGTCGAGAAGCCAATGAAGCTGTGCAAGTCCTCTTGCGCTACTCCTCCAATCCGAAGATCCTTCAGTTGTGTGATGCGGCAGATAATCTGTTGGCCGAAGAACGCTTGCAGAAGTTGAAACAAAGGAAAATTACTAACTATTTTGATGTTAACACAGATTGATTGTTCATTTTTGTCAATAAAGGATGTTATTTTAGTGAAAGTCTCTCATTAACATATTACCGGTGTGGGAAGAGTAGTCGAATCCCTCGTTAACATAATCCCTCATTTACATAATCCCTCATTAACATAACAGTTTTGCCGATCCCTTGGAGTTATGCTAATGAGGGACTCGACTGTATATGTAAATATTAATCACTCACTAGCATTCTCGAAAATAATTTACCAGCTCAAAATTTAAATCACAAATCACAAAATAAATTTGAGAGTACAATATACACAAAAGTGACTGTGTTAATCTTGATTTAATTGATGTTCGATGAAAATTTTCGATTTCAACTTTCGATATTGAACAGTCTTCTTGAAATTAGATTGTAGTTTGTTTTTGTAAATATGCTTTAAGTGTGAAAATCGTGTTAAAATTTTAAAGTAAACAAATTTAATAAATTGTGATTTTTGGACCGTTCTCATTTTCTTTGTACAGTTTTCTGCGCGAATAAAACTTGTCTTTATTCAATACATTTCAGCTGCTCAGCAGCAATATATACATTGAAATTCAAACATTTGAAGCGCTGACTCCCGTCCCCGGCTATAGTGAAGAATAGGGTTCCAAAAAACAGCTTGGTCCCCCTCTTGTTTTTCGTAGAAACTAGTTTGGTCCTATAAATTTTAATAAAAAACAGCTTGGTCCCCCTCTTGTTTTTACAAATAAAACAACAGGGGGACCAAGCTGATTTTTGGAACCCTATTCTTCACTAGCGCCCCCGTCCCCCTGATTGCAACTATTCTGTGCAATTCCGGTTCTATTGGAATCCCACACGCCAAATAGACTAAGAATTGAAGTGAGCATTAGACATGGATGGATTAGGCAAGGACAAAGATATAATTTTCAATTACAAAAATCATGAGTATTCACATTTTGCACATAGTTGACATAAGGTGTATCAAGGGATTTCCCGATTTTGAAAAAACCTTTTTCTGAGTTGTTTTTCAAAATTTTATTTCACAGAACGAATTTTTTGAGTGTTTTGAAAAACGAATTAGAAAAAAGTTAAGGTCATTTCAAAACTGGAGAATTTCTTGATACACCCTGTATTTTGAGACTTTTTAAAAGTTAACTGTGTAACTAGATCCACACAAGAATATAGAAATGAAGAAATAATTTTTTCGGTATTTTATATAGACAAGCCACTTGCAACCCATAATTTTGTTAGAAATATGCATTAAACACGTGATAAACTTTGCGAAACATATGGTCTTTTTATACATTTAGTCAATAATGATACACCCCTTTCACCCAGTTGAACAATAATAACAATAATATCACAAAGGCTTCTCTACTACTATTACAACAATATCATCAATTTGTGGCACTTTCATTTGCAGTCGCTGTTGGCACTAACAGCCATCTAACCTGCTATTACTGGTTAGGCTGTATCAAGTATACAGTTAACAGACCGAGTACATAGGCAGCTACCAACTGTAGGGTGGCTGATGGTCTTAATGAGCTAGGCACCAGACTGCCTCCCCAAAAACTCCCTGGAGCAGCAATAGGCGAAGTGCCACATTGCTGGTCATCTAAGTGCTGTTGAGCGGCTGGCAACAGCAATGTGAGGATGCAGGTAAAGAAGCCGAAGATTACCAACCAGTAGAAATTGTGCACCAGAGGGGCAGGTGCACCACCTCCAAAACTGCCTGTTTGCTGTTGTCTGGCTCTAAGGGCAGTAGATGCTGGACCACTACCTGCTGTTGGAAAGGCTTTGAACTGCTCAGAATCCAAATGCCTGCTAGTTACTGGATCGGTGGCCAGCACAGTCAAGAGCACGTCTTTGCGGCCACAACTCTAAAAACAAAGAACATATAGATGGGTGGTGGTAGGTAACAGTGAGTGGATAAATTTGTTAAAAGGGGCATGCTAATCTCATTCAAACAGAAAAGGCGTGTAACCGTCCTTTTTTAAATTTTCTTATTTTTTCTAAAGGTATGCAAAAATATTTGTTTTCATTTTTAAAACTGGATAGAACAATATTTTTTAATTAAAATAACTAGAGGAAAAGGGTACATATTTTTTTACACCACACCTCACTTTTTTTTCCTTTTTTAAATCAGTTTTATTAACTAACACTAAACAATCAACACTTAACTGACTGTTATATTAGCAGACTAACACTTGAAGTATTTATTTTTTCTCAAAAAAATCTGATAGCGTCAAATCTGGATAAGCCGACACCTTGGGACAGGCCCAAGGTGTCGGCTCATTGGGGGTGTCGGCTCATTGGGGGTGTCGGCTTATTGGGGTGTCTTATTGGGGTGTCGGCTTATTGGGGTGTCGGCTTATTGGGGGTGTCGGCTTATTAGGGTGTCGGCTTATTGGGGTGTCGGCTTATTGGGGTGTCGGCTTATTGGGGGTGTCGGCTTATTGGGGTGTCGGCTTATTGGGGTGTCGGCTTATTGGGGTGTCGGCTTATTGGGGGTGTCGGCTTATTGGGGGTGTCGGCTTATTGGGGGTGTCGGCTTATTGGGGTGTCGGCTTATTGGGGTGTCGCTTATTGGGGTGTCGGCTTATTGGGGTGTCGGCTTATTGGGGTGTCGGCTTATTGGGGTGTCGGCTTATTGGGGTGTCGGCTTATTGGGGTGTCGGCTTATTGGGGTGTCGGCTTATTGGGGGTGTCGGCTTATTGGGGGTGTCGGCTTATTGGGGTGTCGGCTTATTGGGGTGTCGGCTTATTGGGGGTCGGCTTATTGGGGGTGTCGGCTTATTGGGGTGTCGGCTTATTGGGGTGTCGGCTTATTGGGGTGTCGGCTTATTGGGGTGTCGGCTTATTGGGGGTGTCGGCTTATTGGGGGTGTCGGCTTATTGGGGTGTGTCTTTATTGGGGTGTCGGCTTATTGGGGTGTCGGCTTATTGGGTGTCGGCTTATTGGGGGTGTCGGCTTATTGGGGGTGTCAGCTTATTGGGGGTGTCGGCTTATTGGGGGTGTCGGCTTATTGGGGGTGTCGGCTTATTGGGGGTGTCGGCTTATTGGGGTGTCGGCTATTATTGGGGGTGTCGGCTTATTGGGGGTGTCGGCTTATTGGGGGTGTCGGCTTATTGGGGTGTCGGCTTATTGGGGTGTCGGCTTATTGGGGTGTCGGCTTATTGGGGTGTCGGCTTATTGGGGGTGTCGGCTTATTGGGGTGTCGGCTTATTGGGGTGTCGGCTTATTGGGGTGTCGGCTTATTGGGGTGTCATTATTGGGGTGTCGGCTTATTGGGGTGTCGGCTTATTGGGGGTGTCGGCTTATTGGGGGTGTCGGCTTATTGGGGGTGTCGGCTTATTGGGGTGTCGGCTTATTGGGGTGTCGGCTTATTGGGGTGTCGGCTTATTGGGGGTGTCGGCTTATTGGGGGTGTCGGCTTATTGGGGGTGTCGGCTTATTGGGGGTGTCGGCTTATTGGGGTGTCACTTATTGGGGGTGTCGGCTTATTGGGGTGTCGCTTATTGGGGGTGTCGGCTTATTGGGGTGTCGGCTTATTGGGGGTGTCGGCTTATTGGGGGTGTCGGCTTATTGGGGTGTCGGCTTATTGGGGGTGTCGGCTTATTGGGGGTGTCGGCTTATTGGGGTGTCGGCTTATTGGGGGTGTCTTATTGGGGGTGTCGGCTTATTGGGGGTGTCGGCTTATTGGGGGTGTCGGCTTATTGGGGGTGTCGGCTTATTGGGGTGTCGGCTTATTGGGGTGTCGGCTTATTGGGGGTGTCGGCTTATTGGGGGTGTCGGCTTATTGGGGTGTCGGCTTATTGGGGTGTCGGCTTATTGGGGGTGTCGGCTTATTGGGGGTGTCGGCTTATTGGGGTGTCGGCTTATTGGGGGTGTCGGCTTATTGGGGGTGTCGGCTTATTGGGGGTGTCGGCTTATTGGGGGTGTCGGCTTATTGGGTGTCGGCTTATTGGGGTGTCGGCTTATTGGGGGTGTCGGCTTATTGGGGGTGTCGGCTTATTGGGGGTGTCGGCTTATTGGTGTCGGCTTATTGGGGTGTCGGCTTATTGGGGGTGTCGGCTTATTGGGGGTGTCGGCTTATTGGGGGTGTCGGCTTATTGGGGTGTCGGCTTATTGGGGTGTCGGCTTATTGGGGTGTCGGCTTATTGGGGGTGTCGGCTTATTGGGGTGTCGGCTTATTGGGGGTGTCGGCTTATTGGGGGTGTCGGCTTATTGGGGGTGTCGGCTTATTGGGGTGTCGGCTTATTGGGGGTGTCGGCTTATTGGGGGTGTCGGCTTATTGGGGTGTCGGCTTATTGGGGTGTCGGCTTATTGGGGGTGTCGGCTTATTGGGGGTGTCGGCTTATTGGGGGTGTCGGCTTATTGGGGGTGTCGGCTTATTGGGGGTGTCGGCTTATTGGGGGTGTCGGCTTATTGGGGTGTCGGCTTATTGGGGGTGTCGGCTTATTGGGGGTGTCGGCTTATTGGGGGTGTCGGCTTATTGGGGTGTCGGCTTATTGGGGGTGTCGGCTTATTGGGGTGTCGGCTTATTGGGGTGTCGGCTTATTGGGGGTGTCGGCTTATTGGGGTGTCGGCTTATTGGGGGTGTCGGCTTATTGGGGGTGTCGGCTTATTGGGGTGTCGGCTTATCCAGATTCAAAATTTTTTTCGAAGAATCAGATGCACTCTGCAGAGTTTTCGAAAAACGCCAAAAAGATGAAAAAGTGAAAAATAGAACCTCAAACCAGCTATTAGTTTTAAAATCTTAGACTAAAACCAAACTAACAGTCAGTTCAAGGGTTACTTTTAGTTTTTATTCTTCTTTATGATGTTGTTCTGAAGTAAATCTTATTCTTCGAACAAATTTAGTATGTAGACGTAAATATAAGATCCCACATATTTTCTGACATAAAACGAGATATTTCAAGTGTTAGTCTACTAAGTTAACAGTTAAGTTAGTGTTAGTTATGAAAACACCAAAAATTACCACTTGCTCGCCCTCCCTGTAGATTTCGATTCGTAGACAGTCTGAGCTGGCTGCAGCTGCATTCAATGTTGGGGACAAGTGTCGTACCATGCTACAATCTAACGTGATTATTACACTGACAATTTTCCAACCAACTTACATGTCTACATAACACTTGGGTCTGACAAAACCTCTCGGCTCAACCACCCTGTATTTGGATGGATTGTTAGAGAGCACTGCAATTATCTATCTTTTACACTCCGTCCAGTCAATAAAGGAACGTGAACAACAAGTCGATCTGGATAACGCAGGAAGGGCTATAAATTTTTACCTTATGTACCATCTCGTGGCTAAGATCCTCAAAATAGGCTATTGATAAGAAACATTTATTAAAATATGTTGGGTAAAAATGCTTAGGTCTGCACTCAGGTCGACACTCCACCGAGTGTGGGCCTGAGACCTAAGCATTTTTACCCAAAAATTTTCAATCAGATGTACTTGGTTAATAGCTTATTTTGAAGTCCTCCATCTGAGCTACAAGATGGTAGTATCAGAAAAAATTTTCCATTGTGTAGAAAATTCACAACCCTCCCGCGTTAAAAGAACGCTTGGGTGGACACTCCGTGTGCACGGGCCTGAACTAGTGCTATTACCTGTGAACCTTATTGCAAACTCATATGGGTTGTAGACTGTGAGCACCTGTTTGTGGGTCACCGGTTTATTTACAATGAAGTGAACTGCATCTGTGGGTTGTAGGAACACTGGCAGTGGGGCTGATGACGACGAGCTGGAGGAGGCTGTCATGTAGTGGTCTCCACCCGCGTCCTCAGGCGAGTCCTCCGAATAGTAAGACATGGCAGCTCAACAGCACTCTAAGCTCATCCCCAATAAATACACATACATTCAATTTCTTTTATTGTAAAATAATTGGAAAAGTGTACGTTGAGGCAATAACCATCTGATCAAAACGACAAAATGGATTAAGAAAAACATTTTATTTCAATACAGTTCAGTCTAGCTTCCAACGTTTTTTACAACAAAATTACCAAAAAAATAGCAGTAGTAAGACAAATTGGTAGAATGAGAACTGGTAAGGTGAGAGGTCAACTATTTTCACTGTTTGGTCACCACTATTGGTTGTGAAGAATTTTACCAAAAGGGTAACCAAGCTGGGTTTTTTTTAATGTCTAATATGAGAATTACGCGAGGTGTATTTCTGAAGACGCGAGAGAATTTTCCCTTAAACTTCCCTTGTAAAACAACAAGACACGTCCAATAACCTATTAGTTAAGGTCGACCTCAGTATTTGTGGCAGCAAGGACATCATCACTTTCCACCACAAATAAAAATATCACCCAACAACAAATAACAGTTTCTGCATCAACAGCAAATTTGTGTAGCGATAGTCTGTATAGTAGAGTAGCAGCAACAACAACAATAACTTATAACAGCAGCAACAACAATAATAACAACAAAACAACAACCTATTTTTTAACTTGGACTCCAAAAAACTACAAGAAATAGAACGGGTCTAGGAGAAAGTAGGAAGAGGGGATACAACCAGAGGTGGGCAAGGATCAGATCGACATGCCAATTCTGCATTTTATCTGCATTTTAGGTTTTCTGCATTTTAGGTCAAAATTTTGCGGGAATTTGAATTTTTAATCTGAAAATAACTTGGATCGCTCAGAATCCCACCCCGGAAAGGCCAAAAGCCACTGAAAGTTGGTTTTTTTTAGGTTTCCTAAAAGGGGGGGGGGTGAACTTTTTGCGAAAATTCGATTGCGCTTATCAGATTTGTCGTTTGACTGACTTAATCGCTCAGAATCTCACTCTAAATCATTCAGAACCACTCTAAACCACTCACAACTAGCATTTAACTATCCTGAACCACTTTTTACGGTGGTTCAGTTTGGTTCTGAGGATTGAGTCGATGAAACGGCAAATCTGATAAGCACAATCGAATTTTTGCAAATAGTTTACCTCCCCCTATTTAGTAAACCCCTGAAAAACCAACTTTCGGTGGCTTTTGGCTTTTTCGGGTAGATTCTGAGCGATCCTAGTTATTTTCAGACTATAAAATTTGAATTCCCGCAAAATTTTGGCTATTTGGACAATAATTTTTGTCAGACCAGATCGATCTGATCTGATCTTTGCCACCCCTGGATACAATATAGGGCAGAATTTAAAAGAAATATATTAGAGATATAACCCGAGTATGATCCGACACACAACTTTTTTTCCCTAGAATCGGGTGATGCACAATTTTTGATGTGATTGAATTTATTGTAGCAGCTCCTTTTAGTGTACACAAAGACGAGTACTTTAACTAAAAGGTGTGGATTAGGAGTGTGATTGACACTACATTATCATTAATAATCAAGTTTGATACCACGGGCTCCATAACTTTTTTATTTTTAGAGTTTTTGTGAACAATATGCTTTTACCAAAAAAATACTTTTATATAAAAGAACCTATTTTAGCAAAAAAATATTGTTGAAACATCCGAGTTTGCGAATTTTTTTCAGAATTCAAACAAACCTAGAATTTAAAAAGATTATGCTTCAGGTTCTCTTTGGATAACTGGGGAATGGTCAACGAGAGGGGGGAAGGAGGGTGAATAGAATTTTTGGCGCTACCGAGTATACCCCCAAATGAAATTTTTTAAAAGTGTTTCCAAACACCATTTTTAAGCATTTCCTACACGCTGAACACGATAAAAAGGTGTTTTCACCTACTTTTTTTCTATAAAAAGTCGATTTTTTTTAAATCTTGAATTTTGGTACTTTTAGTTGATTTCTGTTTATCATAACTTAGTAAATCAGATGTTGAGGGTACCTTGACCCCAAAAATATGGATTTTGAACATAGTTTTGTTAACTGGGGCCTACCGCATAAAGAAACTCTGGTATGCATACATTTTTTATGCATCCAGAGTCACTTTCGAGTGATTTGCGTCTAAGGTATGTGGGTGTGCGCATCTCAACCCCAAGCAACCAAGCCCCCGAAGGGGAGTTGTGAGAGTCTTAGTTTTGCCCCTTCGGGGGCGCAGGGGGCTTGTTCTGTTAGAGATGCGCGCACTCACTTACCTTAGACATAATTCCGAGCAAGACTATTGATCAAAAATGCATCTAGAGTCTCTTTTTGCACAGCTCCAGTGACCAAAACATGGTAAAACAGCCAAATGGTCGAAATTTCAAAATGCCCAAAACTCGATTTTTTATTGACCAGAACACAAAAATAATGTCTTTTTTGAACTTCTGAGGTGATTTTAGGTTGATATAGGGTGTTTGGAAACACTTTTAAAAAAATTTCATTTGGGGGTATACTCCGGTAGGGTCGAATTTTTATTAGAGAATTCATAAATAGGGTACTTATAAGCAATTTTTATGTGCTAAAATGAATTGCAAAACAGGAAAGCGTTGAAAAGAGCTTATGGGCTGTATTGGGAGGGGAAGGGAAAAGAACAGGGGTCACTTTCGAAAAAAACAAGACCTTAAATATATCTTTGATTACCAGGTATGCTGGGTAAGCTGTTTTATGCAGATATTTAGAACTGTGTCTCAGGTGTGTATGTTCACATCTCGACCCCAAGTCTCCTGCGTCCTCGACGAAACTTTCAAATTACTCAAGCTTTAATAAATATCACATTAAAGAATGATCACAAAGGCACTTTTAGCCTTTGATGCATCACCCCATTTCACTGTGAAACACTAATCTAGTCAACATTGATTTTCAAATTGCTTTTAAGCCATACATCGGAAATATTTAGATTCACATAGTTTGAGTGAGGAGAGGCGCACACTCTCTAGGAGTAGTAGAAGCCTATCAAAACAGTTGTTATAACAATATAAATAAATTAACGCCAAAGACATGCTGCGGTCATCATTGCTGTGTCGTAGTCTTAGTAGTCGTCATTGTCATCCAGGAGCTTGACAATAACAAAAACACAATAATTGCGGCCTATACAAACACTTACACAAATCTACATACAACATAAAAAATCATTGGGCCTGGGGTGATCAAAAATAAACAGGGGATGGGCGGGTGGACGGGGGAGGTTATTATTGATCCACCACCATCACCACGAAACCAAGGGAATAGCCGTAAAAAACGTTTAATTGGAGGCTAACACAAGAACAATAGAACAGATGGGTGCAGAAAATAATAGTAGAGTTTATGTTGTTGGTCGCATAAGTTTGGAATGGAGAAAATAAAAAAATTGGGACATCTTGCTTCCTTGCTCTAATCCCACCAGTTCTAAATTTCAAAATATTATTGATTAAATTCTTAAGCAAAAGTATAGAGAGCAAAACATAGGTTGAAATTTTTTTCACACAGCTTTTTTTTTCCCGACACTTTTTTACATCTATCTTCAAAAAGTTTTGCCGAACATGATTCGTCAGTCTAGTGCGAAATATTGCAAAGATTTTCATTTTGCCGACCATTTTTAAAAATATTAAAATTTTTGCCACCAAGATCCGCGCCTCTCAATAGCCCGCCACCCTACTTTCAAAATATCGTGGTGGGAAAAGTCGAACGGATCCGCACTTTAGAGACACACACACCAAGTGCGGATCCACTTATTTTTATCAAACTCTTTTAGATCATATGTATTTCACGAGTAGCTTATTTTGTAGCCTTGTTGGTGAGTTACAAAATTATGCCATCAGCGAAATTTAAAAATAAAAGGAAAAAGTTATGGCTATTTTCGAGTAAGAGGGCATGAAAAAGGGCATGTAACTGAAGTCTGCCGGCTAATTTGCGAATCTTCCTGTCAACCTTGTCTCTTACCTTCCACCTTTCCTTTTCAAACCCTGGTTTTGTCGGTGGATATTTGATTAATTTTTTAATTTTTTACTAGCTTTAGCCTTACTTTCCCAGTTTTTAATGAGCTTCATACAGTCGACTCTCTATAACCCGCCACTCCTCAAATTCGTTCCCGCCTTGGGTCCGACACTTTTTTTACCTCAATTTTTGAAATCTTTTGCCAAATGTGATTCGCCACTCTAGTCCGAAATATCGCAGGGATTCTGATTTTGCCGATCATTTTTAATAATGTTAAAACTTTTGCCACCAAGATCCGCGCCTCTCAATAGCCAGCCACCCTATTTTGAAAGTAGGGTGGCGGGCTATTGAGAGTCGACTGTACTGACCTGGTTGATTTAGAAAACAACGATAAAAGTTATGTTTCATGAAACAAGTAGTTGTTCGATATTTTCTAAATCATAACAGGTCAGTTTATAGCTCATTAGAAACTAGAAAAGTAAGGCTACAAGCTAGTCTACAAAAGTAAAAAACTAATCAATAATATACCAAAAAATAAAGGTTTCAAAAATTAGCCGGGAGATTTCAGACATTAGAAGATCTTGAAACAAAAAGTCGCACTCATTGTGCCCACCAGAGTTGTAACAAACGTCATGACGTCCGTCAAACGTCCCTTCACTTCATAGCCATGAAGGACGGCATGAAGGAAGGGCTCATATTTAAAAAAATTTCAATGACGTGAAGCCTTCACGTCATGAACCCAATGAAGGTGAAGGAAAAAATCCTTCATTTACCAAGTGAAGGAATTTCCAAGGTTGTTTGAAAGTTTAAAATGCACTGAAGGGAAAATGACGGAAAACTGGAGGAATGAGGAAAAAGATAGAAGAAGAAAATTGAGCCGAAATTCCCGAAATTAAACCTCTTTGTCTATATTTTAAACTTCCAATCTATCTCTTAGCCATATATATTCTCTCCTAGCCTTATCGACCCTCATCTACTGACGATGGATTCGACTACTACTTCTCAAAAAAAAGGACTAGAAAGATCTCCCTCAGCGCCAGCTTTAATATTTGTTTGATCATCTTGTTGTTTATTGTCTTTTGTTGATGGGAGAATAAACTTACTGTTTTGTTGATATTCATAATGTGGATCTAACAGGTGAAGGTCCCTCATTGTTCATTGTTTAAAATTGAAGAACTCTTCACTGACGGAAGGGTGTAAAAAAATTTATTGACTGACGTGAAGATTGAAGGAAGAGCACAAAAAATTTTCCACTGACGTGAAGGCTGAAGGAAGGGCGGGAAATTTTTTTAGTGAAGGTGACGTTTCCCAATGACGTGAAGAATGAAGGAAGAACGAAAATTAAAATTTTTTGTGAAGGACGATTGAAGGACGGGCAGGGGTCCGTTACAACTCTGGTGCCTACACCTTATTATATTACTTTTCCACAGTAATTTATTTATATGTTGAAAATTTGTATTTCGAAATATTTGCAATATTTAGATGAATTTCAGCACTTGAAAGCTGGTTTGTGTTAATGGGAGCGTTTTGTTTAGAATTTTGTTCAGATAGGCGCAAGTAAGTTTCAAAAAAGTTCTTTTTTCTGGGATATTTTTAGAGATTCATTGATAGACACACTCAATTTTGAGTTTTTTCAGTTATTTGATTGTAACTTTTTCCGGGTTAATTCGAATTCGCGCCTTTTTTGGCGTTCTGTATTTTTACGTTTTTTGTAGTTCGAGACTCATTTTTGAGCTTTTCTCAACATTAACTGCCCCAAGTTAAAAAAAAATGCTCACGAGATAACGTAAAAAAGGCGCGAATTCGAATTAACACGGAAAAAGTTACAATCAAATAACTGAAAAAACTCAAAATTGAGTGAATAAAATATCCCAAAAAAAGAACTTTTTTTGAAACTTACTTGCGCCTATCTGAACAAAATTCTGAACAAAACGCTCCCATTAGCACAAACCAGCTTTCAAGTGTTAAATATGGATAATTTACCTTAGCGTCTGGATTAGTAGCCACTGGAGGTCGGTTGCTTCCCGTTGCTGCAAATCCGCCTACAGACCCAGGTTGTGGTCGGTGCGCTTGTGTTGGAGAGGGTGCTGACATGTTCCCTGCTCCAGGAGCACCGCCCCAATTACCACCAGATGGAGCAGCTGCGCCTGCTTGGCCATTACCAGCCCCAGAATTGGGGTAGAAGTTTTGGCTCTGTTGGTTGCCGAAGGCTCCACTGCCTCCTCCACCAAATCCTCTGCCTCCAGTGGAACTTCCACCACCTCCACCGCCGTACTGAACACGATGATCACGACCGCCGAAGCGGTTGCCACCACCCCTGCCGCCTCGGCCACTACCTTTGGTGCCAAACCGAGCTGCATCTTTGGCTACATCTTCAAGCCAGTCAGGCAATTCCTGGTTAGCCTCCACAATCAGCTCTGCCAGATCGTGAGCAATGTTGCGGTTCTTTTCGTTAAAGAAAGACGTCGCCAGGCCTAAAACAATATTAAAAATAGCATAGTAAATACTTTAGTAAATACTACTAAATACTTTTGAATATTTTATTCAAATTTATTTACTTATTAACGTATACATATCTTTTTTAAAACAAGTAAAAAAGCAATATACGGTGTTTTAAGATTTTCGCAACTTTTGTTTTGGCCATAACTTTTTTTGTGGGCTGAATTTTGAAATTCTCTAAACGCAGATCGACTCAGAATTGAAGAGTAATTTTTGGCATATAATATCAAAATCACAATTTTTGCTTGGTCCCCCCTGTGGTTTGGGTCCTGGTCAGTGGATGGTCTCTCGATGAGCAAGGCCCAAACCACAGGGGGACCAAGCGAAAATTGTGATTTTGACATTAAACACCAAAAAATTGCTTTTCAATTTTGAGTCAATCTGCGTTTACAGAATTTCAAAATTCGGCCTACAAAAAAGTTATGGTCAAAACAAAAGTTGCAAAAATCTTGAAACACCCTGCACAGTGTTTTATTATGGTATTTTTAAAAACCTAATCAGGAGCTTTTGATTTGTTGAAATATACCAGGGTTATGATGTCAATATTTTGTAATAAAACACTTTCGTCTAAAATAGCCATTTTATTAAGTTTTAAGCTCAAAAAGCATTTGAAAAAAATCTCAAAAATCATGAAGATTTTCAGTCCTGAATGAAGCACAGGAATTTTGCTGCAAAATCTCGTAATTTTGCAGCAATTTTTTTTCGCCTTTTTCTTTTTAATTTTATTTTAATTCAGGGTGATAACACACTATCATGTCAGCCCTGCGATTCTAGTTTCTAACAAGGTATAGATCAGTGCAAGATCTATAGAAAATGTATAACAAATAGATAAAAGTATGAAAGAAATTATTTTTTTATTTGCTTCATACTTTTGCTTTTTTGGGATACATTTTGCAGAGATCTTCCACTGATCTATACCTTGAGAAATTAGAATCGCGGCGCTGCATGACGGTGTTATTACTTTTTGAAAAAGTTTAGAAAATTTAATTGAAAAAAGCAAAAAGAAATTTGCTGCTAAATTACGAGAATTTGCTGCGATCGAAACCCTAAAATATACGAATTTTACCCTTGATTATCTATCAAACTCACCCCATTTGGATGTATCCACCCTCATAGACATGTATGAAATGCTTAGACTAAGCAAAAAAAAATGAAAATATTTGATATAAACCCCAAAAAAAAGCAGTGTCTCTGCCAACGTAAATAATTTCCATAACAACCTGTAGTCAACAGCAAAATTAAAAAAGTTAGATCTTATATAGTATTTGGCATGTGTGGGTGGGTGGGTGGTTAACGCTTTTTTACTTCGAAGGCCAGAACGGGTCGTAGATAGCGAAATCACTTTTGTCGCTAATACCATCGTGTTCCCCAGAATGTCAGCTTTCGTTTTAAAAAAAGAACAGGCGAAAAAAATGAGTTCTAATAGGGGATATACCTATTTTTATGAATGAAGTCATAGCCCCTCATTGAAATTTCGAAATACTATAGAGGCGCCGATAGGCGTCTGTGGTCCCTTGTTTTCAATATTAGCAAAATTTCAATATCTTGACGGTCAGAAGAGTTATTTTGGGACTTGTTTACTTGGGGGGCCCCTTTTTTGGTCAACTGTGAATAGTGTTCAGACGTCTCCTAAGTAATTTTTATACGCTAAAACCGATAAAAAAGTTCTTTCCAAACAATTTCCGTACTAAAAAGACATGTTTTGAAAAAAAATTAGATTATCGAAGGTTGACCAACTGCCTTGGTCCCCCAAGGTAAAATATCTTATTTTAAGGTATCCTACTCACTGGAGCTGGGCAAAAAGAGTCTTTAATGCATGTATGATCAAGAGTCTTGCTCGGAATCATGTCAAAGGTAAGTGAGTGAGTGGGCGCATCTCTAAGCAACCAAGCCCCCTGCGCCCCCGAAGGGGCCAATTCTGTGTACACATCAAAAAACTCCTTCGGGGCACACCCACATACCTTAGACACAAATCACTCGAAAGGGACTCTGGATGCATAAAAACAGTATGCATACCAGAGTTTCTTTATACGGTAGGCCCCAGCTAACAAAACTATGTTCAAAATCCCATTTTCCGGTATTTTTGAGGATATGAAGGTACCTTTTTTGGTTTATTTAGCTTAGGGGACCAAGGCAGTCGGTCAACCTTTGATAACCAAATTTTTTTTCAAAACATGTCTTTTTAGTACGGAAATTGTTTGGAAAGAACTTTTTTATCGTTTTTAGCGTATAAAAATTACTTAGGAGACGTCTGAACACTATTCACAGTTGACCAAAAAAGGGGCCCCCAAGTAAACAAGTGCCGTTATTTTTGAACAAATTTTAGCCACTTACCAACATTGCCCACACGACCAGTTCTGCCAATTCTGTGTACATATTCGTCCACATCATTAGGCAAGTCATAGTTAATGACATGCTTCACATTGGGAATGTCAAGTCCACGAGCAGCCACTGCAGTGGCCACGAGAATAGGTGAGGTGCCAGTCCGGAAACAGTCCAAATGCCGCTCTCTGTCCAACTGTTTCAAGTCACCATGGATAGCCGCTACTTCATACCCTTCTTTGCTGAGCATGTAGGCCAGATCACTGGCCCCTCTTTTGGTCTCCACAAACACTAAGGTAAGGGCATCTCGATCACCGGCATCCAATAAGTCCATCAGGAAGTGGCGTTTGTTGTGCTCTTCTACCCAAACTACCTTTTGGCCAATGTTCTCAGATGTGGAGCCCACTCGGCCCACAGCCAAAAACACGTAATCCGGCATTAAAAAGTCTTGTGCCAACATTTGAATCTCTTTGGGAAATGTGGCTGAGAACATAGCTGTCACTCGCTCACCCTTTGGTGGCATTCCGTTCAACTCCACAATCTAAATATCCTCCTGGGTTTATCATAAACAAAAAAACAGATTTTTTTATTTTCTAAATCAAAAAATGGTAGCTACTGTTCTGATTCAATAGATTGGGCTTATTTAAAATAGACCAGGGACCTCAAACGTCCTTTATTCAAACATTAGTCCTTTACTTCAGACCTCAAATTTTTTTGGAATTTTTGAAATTTCACATTAAATTTTTTGGTAAAACGACAGTTCCTGTCGGGGACAGTTTCTGTCGGGTTTTTTTGTGAAAATGATTGTGTTTTCATTAAAATTAAAAAAATATTTTTATTCTAAGACATTCTGGTAGCTAAAAAATTCTCAAGAATCAGGCATCAGAATGTTAAAAAGATTTCTGGTTGTCCAAGTGTGACTAAAAGTAGGATGGTCGCCATTTAAAATTTATCTTTCAGCTATATCTTTCCTTGAACAGCTTTTCTAAATTTTGTTGGGTAATTCAGATTCCTTAGGATTTTTCAGCCACTGGGGCGCCTTAGAAAAGAAAAAATATTGAAAATTAATCGTTTTTTTACGATGAAAACAAAAGACCGACAGAAACTGTCCTAGTGTCATTTTAAAGACGGGAGTCGGGATCGAGGTCCCGATTAGGTCCCGAAAAAATATTCATGTTTTATTATCAATATTTTCTAAATAGCTTTTTTAGAATACCCGTATTTTCTGTATTAAACGCCCCGGGCATTTATTTTTCAACCAAAAAAAAATCGGGAAAAATTTGGGTCGATTTTAAAATTTTTGGGTGCTCAACTAAAATCTTAAAAGTGGAATCAGGTTAACTCATGCTAACTACTGCTAATTTTTTTGGGCTGAGATATAGATCCTTGAGGGGGTGGCGTTTATTAGAGAGGGGGCGTTTAATACAGAAAATACGGTACATAGTGTAAAAGTGTTACTTACCTGACGAATCTGCGGCTCGAAACCCTAAACTATTACGTTACAATACATCTTGGTGATGGTTTTTATATGTTTGGTGTACCATGTCAAGCATACGATCAGCTTCATCCAACACCAAGAATCGACAAGCTTCCAAACCAACAAAACATTGGAGTGGCAATTAAAATGTGAGCGCCGAGCTGGAAATGTGAGCGCCGTTCGAGAACAATACAAAAATATTTTTTCAGACCCGGAGTTTATTGATCTGATAGTTCTCTCGTCCACCATACAGCAGGGCAGAAGTTATTGGTGTGCGATATGCAAATTTCCTGGACTCATTGTAGATCTGGAGAGAAAGCTCACGAGTCGGAGAAATGATCAGAGCCAGGGGATACTGGCAGGAGCGACCGTCACGACCAGTGGTCTTCTAGAAAAAGCAGTAATAAAAATTGTTCACATTTACCAACAAATCCAGATAAACCTTTTTGACCATGGCTGGTCCATCTTCAAGGATTCGATTGATGACGGGAACTAGGAAAGCAGCCGTCTTACCGGAACCAGTCTGAGCACAAGACATCAGATCACGCCGACTGTTAAGTGTAGGAATGGAGTACTTCTAAACACGAAAGAAATATATCTCTAAGCCTTACTTAACCCGGAATACCTGGACAGGAGTAGGACGGTCATATAGCCACTCTTTTTAATATTCTCCACAATCCATGGATGAAGACTCAGCTCAGTGAACTAAACCACCAAATTGTGTGTGAAAAGTGAAATTATTTGTAACAAAATGAAGGAGAGCGGCTTCTATGACAACTTCTCGGAAAAGAAAGTTCATTGGTGCATGGCTCAATGGATAAGCGTTAGTGGTTATTGGCTCAAAATGGCTCGAAAGTTCGACCCCGCTTGTGGGCACATTAGCTATTTTGGATGTTTGGATAATTATTTTTTTCTTTTTTTTTGACGCCATATTCGCAATCAGCGACCCAAATTACCCATAAAAAACTTTCAAACAATCCAATATAACGTACCCTCAAGCGGGGTCGAACTTGCGAGCCATTTTGGGCCAACAATCAAATCACTTATGCTTATCCACCGCACCATACATCAAAGAAATTTTTAGTCACACACGTTGCCTGCTCTCTTGAACATACATGAGTGATTGGTGGAGGACAGTTAGTGCCAGTAGCTTCCACTGGAATCTCTTCATATTTGTCAAAGTTGATGCCGGAGTTCATGCCGGTAAACAGTTCGGACTCAAGAGTTAAGTCGGCTGGACCTTGGTGTTCCCAGTTGGTTGGTCGGTCTTGGCCTCCATCTTCTAGACGAGACCAGCGGTTGTTCTGATTTCCACCTTGTTGGTGGGGTTGTTGTTGCTGATGACTGTAGATGATTGAGTTAAATATAGATGTACAGGTAGTAAAATAATTCAGCTCACCCATCCTCATTCCATTTACCTCCTCGAGACTGGTTTGCCCACTGCTTCTCATCGTGCACATTCCGCTGGTCATATGATTGACGGCCGATATAAGCTGCTGGTTTAAATAACCGATTTTGATCACCACTAAAGTTTATATGTATAAAGATTAACCAAAAACAATTTTACAAAGCAGGAGCACAACAGCCTACACACACCATCTCCTTCCCGTTGGTTGGCCTTGATCCACCAAGTTAACTTTAAAAGGAATTCGTAAAAACCAACTTGGGGGCTCAGAGCAAACTGACTGAGAGTGTGTTCCTAACTAGCTCGGAACAAAAACATACCCAGAGTATCCACCTCCATAGCCACCACGTCCACCCCGTCCTCCTCTTTGATTCTGGCCATAATCTGAACCCGAACTGTTCATTCGGTTGAAAGTAGGTGGCGGGAATCGGAGTATCAACCGCAGTTGCTGCGCATTGATTGCTACCAAATTGCTGAATAACTAAGGTGAGAGGTAAGTTCAAACTAATGAATTCAACACAGTCTACCTGAGACTGTTGCACTCCAGTGAAACTCTGACTTTTACGCATTCCTCCTGATTGATCATTTGGTGCCTGCATTTGACGATTCTGAGTATTGAAGCCATTTCCAGGCATCGCAGAATGGTTGTAATGAGTTGTTGGAGCGCCTTCTGGCACTTTTGACAGTCGATATGGAGGAACATATTTTCCAGCTATCATAAAAATTGTTACTATGCCGAACAAAAAGTGTAGAAAAATAAATAAAACTAACAACCTCCTCCTTGGTTCTGCTGACCGTCATTGTGATTTCCATTGTTGCTTACAGCGGATGGTATTGGAGCATTGTTTTGTTTGTTCATAATAGAATAAGCGCTTTTATTAGTGGTTAAAATAAATTAACAACAGGCGGTTGAGTTATCTAAATTACATTGTTATCATATTAAAAATGCCAAATCACTACGGCGGTAACGCATTTAATTTTATACACACATTACAATTACATAATTAGAATTTTATATTATTGCAATTTGCATAGGAATACAAGTTTAACTAAGAATGACTCATTTTAAAACTAAGAGATCACTCCCTTGATGCGAACTCAATCGTAAAAGCCAAAGAGAATAAGTTCATTCCTAATATCCCATCTCACATAAAAATATAAATGTCTTATCAACACTTACGTGTAATATCTGTTTGATATAAAAAGAAGCGAATATGTTTTTCTAAAGTATTCGGTAATTTCTAATAGGTCTTCAATAGCCCGACAGTCTCTAACAACCCGACACCCTTAAAGGTGATTCGAAAATAACTTGACATGTAGGGCTATTAGAGAAAATACAGTAGACAAAAAGTTATCATCTTGAGCTTAATTGATCTGTAAAAATTTGGGTTATTGAATTAGCAAGTCATCTAACTAGCCAGTCATTTTACTATTAAAATTGAGACAATATTGAGACTACGGCTAATTAGCCGAATGTCCAGCTACCTTAACAAACTTAGCAAAATCCGATTTTCAGAAAAATTACTAGGAAAAAAGATCCCCCATATCGAAATTTTTTCAAAAAAAGGTTTTAACAATTTCTTACACGCTATAACCTGGCTTTCTCATGAGAATAAAAAAAGATGCTGCACTAAATAAATTTGCACCTCGCCAGCCTAAAGAAAAAAACCTACCTGACCTTGATGAGTAGTCACGAAAATTGGGCTTTTTGAGGGCATTGCACTTATGTTTAAAGGTCTGATTTTGTGATATTCGTGCTGAGCAGGTTCTATAACCCTTATAGGAACCGTTTTTATAGTCAGGAATTCGAGAATTCTAAAGGTCCAGTTAAAATAAATTTAGTTCAACAGACATTACGAAGGAATGTTCACAGAAGAGAACAGAAGTAAATACACAACAAATAATTTATCGCCTGATAAAACAACCAGCGCGTGTCAACAATACACAATTCCAAGACTTATATACGCAAACATGATATATTTCTTTTGCTGCATTACATTACCGAAGACATTCACTTTAAAAGCGCGTATTCTGACCTGGAAAGCGATTGCTAAAACCTTGCGAATTGCCACTCCCAGCACGCCCGAACAAGTTACCGCCACCAGAAGCGAAGTCATTGCTGCCTTGATTGCGATTGAAAGTCTGACCGCCTCCAAAGCCTACACCACCACCGGCTCCGCTGAACTGAGATCGATGATCACGAGCACCAAAGCGATTGCCATTCTGGTAAGGACCACCAGCACCAGAACGACGATTAAAGTTCGATTTGTTGCTGTAACGGTGAGCGTTTGCGGCCATATCTTCCAACCACTTAGGCAATTCCTGATTTGCTTCCACAATCAATGCTGCCAAATCCCTCGCAATGTTCTGGTTCTTTTGGGTGAAAAACGATGTAGCAATTCCTGAAATACACCAACTTGTCATTGAATTTCGTAAATCATGTACACAGACCCAAATTCCCCACACGACCTGTTCTTCCAATCCTATGCACATACTCATCCACACTACTGGGCATATCGTAATTGATGACGTGCTTCACATTGGGAATGTCAAGCCCACGAGCAGCCACCGCAGTCGCAACCAAGAGAGGAGTCATTCCAGCTCGGAAATTTTCCAGATAACGTTCACGGTCGGACTGCTTCAGATCTCCATGAATTGCTGCTACTTGATACCCTTCACGACTAAGCAGATATGCGAGATCGCTGGCACCACGCTTCGTTTCCACAAACACCAAAGTCAAGTCTTCTCGACCGTTGCCATCTATCAAATCCATCAAAAAGATTTCCTTGGTGTGTTCTTCAACCCAGACAATCTAAAAAAGCGTCTAGACAATGTTCCAACTTTAACACTTTAACAAACCAACTTTTTGCAAGATATTTTCAGACGCAGATCCCACGCGACCTACAGCCAAAAACACGTATTCTGGTTCCAAGAAATCCTGCGCCAACAGCTGAATTTCTTTTGGAAAGGTTGCTGAGAACATAGCAGTGACTCTTTCTCCGCGTTTTGGCATTCCATGAGATTGCACAATCTATGCATAATGATCCTGTTAGTACATATATTTTAAACTAACGAAAATAACAAACCTGACGTATCTGTGGCTCAAAACCCTAAAATTAAAATATAGCGAATGCTAGGAATACTTTCAACTCGTTTCACTTACCATGTCCAGCATACGATCTGCTTCATCCAGCACCAAGAAGCGACAAGCATCCAAGTGGATAATTTGCTTCTCCAATACATCAATCAGTCGACCCGGAGTGGCTATCACGATGTGAGCACCAAGCTTAAAAAAAGCTCTGAACCGCAAAACTAGACTAAATCCAAACTTACGCGAAGCTTTCCGAGTTGATCTCTGTAATTTTCCTTGCCGCCATACAGCAACGCCGACTTAATTGGTGTGCGGTAGGAAAACTTTCTCGATTCATTGTAGATTTGAATAGCCAATTCACGAGTTGGTGCGATGACAAGAGCAAGCGGATATATTCCTGGCTAAAACACCAATATTATTACTTGAACTCTTACAGATTGCATTGTTTAGTTGTACTCCACACGGTTTGTCCCACAGATTATGAAACTAGCCTGGGACAAGGAATATGCAGTGCGAAGTCGGACAAAAATATTAAAAATATCGTTATATTCGAAACGGTGGACCGCATAACCCAAATAAATAGGATTTCCGAGAATCCGAGAATGCCTAAGCATCCGAGAAGCAAGTGAACATTTCGCAGTCTCCACAAAATAGATACTACCGTAACTTCTGTATTAAGCGCCCACTCTCTAATAAGCAACCGCGTGAGACTCTGAGGACCTATATCTCAGCTTTCTTTAGTGTTTTCTTAACTTCCACGGCTCTACTGATTTCGCTTTTGGATCTTCACCCAAAAATTTCGAGATTGATTTGTTTGAGCGCCCATGGGCGCTTAATAAAGATTATACGGTACATACCTTTCCAACGCCACTTGGACCATCTTCAAGGATTCGATTGATGACTGGAACTAGAAAAGCGGCCGTTTTACCAGAACCAGTCTGAGCACAAGACATCAGATCACGTTTGTCGTTCAATGTGGGAATCGAGTACTTCTAAAAGTAAAAACACAGTTTGCCAGCAAATGGACAAAAAGTTGACCTACTTGAACTGGAGTTGGCCGATCATAACCACATTTTCTGATGTTGTCCATGATCCACGGATGAAGATTCTGATCGGCAAACTAAAAATTGTTACAGTAAATTTCAGCCAAAAAATTCTACAGAAAAATTTACATGAGCAATGGGCGGCGGAACATCAGAACCAGTGGCTTCAACAGGAATCCCCTCGTATTTATCGAAATTTATGCCCGAACTAATCTCCGAAAAGAGCTCGGCTTCCAACTTTTTGTCTATCGGTCCCTGTTGCTCCCAATTCTCATGCTTTGGTGGTCCACTGAAACGATTGTCTCGGTGATACGACGTATTTCCATAAGAACGCTGTTCTCCATTATTCCAGGATCCCCGATTGCTTGGCACAAACACACGCTGCTTCTGATGCTGGCCAGAAGAGAACAATTGCTGAGCATCTCTAGGAAGTTGCTTCGATTCCCGAGCATCTGATTTCACTCGCCAATTCATACTTTCTCCTGCATTCGACGCCATTTTCTAAAAAAAAACTAAGCAATAGTCATGTACGGCACAAAAACCACGGTAAAGCATGAAAAATTGGCACAGCGATAAGCTAATGATGATGCATGACAATAAGTCACGCAGCTAACAGGTGCGAATTTAAAATACCGTATATTATTCTAATAGCTCGCCAAAACTATTCGCCAAGATACATTTCGCCAAACGATAAACTCACCAAATTGATTCTCACCAAGATACATTTCGCTAAACGATTAATTCGCCAAAATGAGTTCACCAAACAGTTAACTCACCAATTGATTAACTCGCCAATTTTATTTCGCCAAAAAAACTCGACAAATTTCTTCTGGTCAATCAATCAACTGACCATGTTCTTTATCGCCAAACCGTTAACTCCCCATTTTATTTCCGTCCACATGATTATACACCATTTTGTACTTTTTCTTACTTTGCACTCGTTTTTAACCTCTATTGTCTGTCGCTTTATTTCTAATTTTTAGAACTCTAATCGCTAGAGACGCACTGAGCAGTGACGAAGAAGAGGATAACTATGATGATCACGTAAATCAAACGAGAGAGGGCTTTTACTCGATTCCAGCAGAGCAAAGAGGTGTTATCAAGTGGTAGGTGATACCTACCTTGGATTTCGGGATTCCAGTGGGCAAAATTGAAATTTTGGTCCTAACAAACTGGTTTCGCCATGAAATTTTAAGTTAGGAAAAATATTTTATTTTTAGATCTGAAAAAAATTTTAAATTTCTAATCTTCGGGTGATCCAATCACCCGAAGATTTCGAGTGATCCAATCCTTTGGTTAGCTGATTTCCGGTGAAATAATCGTTTGACGAGATAAAATTGGTGAGTTAATCGTTTGGCGAAATGTGTTTTGGTGACACTCGTTTTGGCGAGTTAACTGTTTGGCGAAACGTATTTTGGCGAATTAATCGTTTTGGCGAATTAATCAATTGGTGAAATGAATTTTGGCGAAGGATAATCCCACCACTTAGTTGACCATCAACTTTTTAAGTTGACCCCTAAAGTTGACCCCACCCTCAACTTTTTAGGCCTCAACTTAGTTGACCCTCAATCTTTTAAGTTGACGCCATAAAGTTGACCCCGGCTTCAACTTTCAACTTTTAGTTGACCCCAAGGTTGATCAGTCTCAACTGCTTTTGACGTAAAAAGTGTTGACCCTCAAAATTTTGACTAGAAAATGAAGGTTGACCCCCTCAACTAAAAGTTGACCCTCAACTTTTTCAGAAAATTTTCGAAATTGTTTATTCTTTCATTTTTTGAGTTTTCTCTTAGTTTTATTTATTTTGGTTATATAAAACAACCGTATGTGTCTTTAGTTTACTCTCAGGGTCTGATCCACCTTTAGTGGTCCAAAACTATCTTTCATGGTCTTAATTGAACATGTGAAATTTTCGTTGTCGACAGCGGCGATGGTTCTTTAATAATTCAAATCCACCCTCAGTGGTCCTCAAACCTTTTGATAGTCTCAATCCACCAACCGAAACCGTTACCTCGATAGTAATACCTAGGTTATGGTATAAAGGTGCTGCCGAGGTAGTGTATTTAAGAGGTGGGTACTCAGTTAAGATTACTTAGGAGGAATCTAGGAGAGGGTACCCAGGTAAGGATATCCAGGTATTGTATCCAAGTAATGGTGCTTAAGTGTAGCAATTGAGCAATTCTAGGTAAGGGGGAGGATGGTTTGTAAAACTTCATGGCCGAGATTTGCTGGTTCGAATTCGACTGGGTACTCACCTGATTTTTTTTTACCTGGGGACCGGCATGTGGTGTCGGTTATCGGGGGTGAGTTTTGTCAAATTTATTTGTCGGCTAGCCAAATTAGGCTTTTTCACAGTGCCCATTTACCGAGAGGGCCGGTTCATCGGGGTGCCGACTGTATACTAACCTAAATTTTCAAGCAAAAACAAAAGAAAAAATCATAGTTGAATACTCTTTAAAATAAAGTTGAGGGGTCAATCTAAAAAATTGAGGGGTCAATCTAATAAGTTGAGGGGTCAACTAAGTTGATTTCTAAAAAGTTGAGGGTGGGCTCAACCTAGGGGTCAAATTTTGGGTTCAACATTGAGGGTCAACTCTTTCGTTGACCCTTAACTAAAAGTTGAGGGTCAACTAAGTTGACCCCAACTATGATTATAGCCATTTTATCGATTTAACATAAAAGTCTTATAATTTTATTTTTTATCCGCTAAAATGGACGAATATGATATCGAAAATCTTACAGACGTCAAGGATGAAACTAAAGCAAGCAGGTTAAGAAAGCTTAAGTCTTATACAAACGAATTCAAGCTCAACGTCAGTAAGTACGCCGAAGCCATTTGCAGCAATTCGGAATCAGCCGTAGCTAGGTCATTAACGGGCGCAAAGTCAAGGGACAGCTAAAGTCGCAAAGGTATTTATTTGATCATATTCAGAGTCTTATTGAATTGAATTACAGTGAATCATGTGCTATCAGAAAAAAGCAAGAAGCGTCTCACCGGCAGTGGAAGAAAAATACGAGTGAACCAACAAAATAGCAGTTGCGTAAACTGAATGTTCAAACAGCGGTGGTTCACGGAGGCTGTAGGAAATGTATTCAAGTCAGACATGTTTTAGATTTTGGTTTTACATCATTTTGTTTAGGTACCAGACGTCGTGTGGAATGGACCATTCATGGCCAAGATTCAAGAACTTTACAACAACTGGATTATGAAAGAAGACAGGATTGAATGGACTGCCGGTAAAATTTTTGAGCTGCTTCTGCGGACGTTTACTGAGAATGTGTAGGCATCACATGGGAGTCGTTAAGCAAAGAGATGCTTGCGAAATCATCGAAAAACAAAATTCGTAAATTATTCTTGACTGTTAATTTTATTTTAGACCGCAGAATCACTGTGTACCACGATGTAAGCGAAGATGATCTATTCTACTGTTTCAAAGAACGTGGATGAGTGCCAGAGGGACCAATGATGCTACAAAATGAGTAAGCCTGGCTGAAGATAAAGCGAAACAGGTTGATGAGATTGATGCAAAGCAAGATAAAGGGAGTGGCTATCAAACTTTTGACAGCCTTGATTTGGAAATGGACTGTGGAAGTCAAATAATTATTTATTTTGTTGTTAACTATTTTTGAGATACAATTCTGATGTTTCTTGCGTGTTTTCTGATAAAATTTTGATCGAAAAAATAACATGACAGTCACCAATTCTATTATAACTCGACACCCTAAAGGGTGATTCGAAAAAAACTTGACATGTAGAGCTATTAGAGTAAATACGGTAGTAATATTTTCTTGACAATTTTATATGCTACTCGAGCGATAAACTCTCAGAACTCTTACGGCTTTTTGGGAGCTCTTTGAAGAAAAATGGCAAATCTGAGAATGATGACTCTAATATACTTGTCGATTTGATGCTAATTTACTCTGTTGATTTTTGCTTTTTTCCTACAAAAACAGATGCAATAAATAAAAAATTATATTTTTGGGTACTTACGAGTTTACATCATTTTCAAGAAAGAACTGCTTTTTTGACATAAGCGATGCCTCAGATGCAGGTGAAATATCGGCAACACGTCATTTTCTACTACAGTCAACCTTCTCTATAAGCTACACTTTCCCAGCTGTAGCTTATAGAGAGAGAGTGTATTGTATCATAGAATTTGAATTTTCTACTATTTTTAATGAAATTCGGTTGTTTCGCCCGAATTTCATTAAAAAATAGTAGAAAATGTAGCGCGACAAATCTACTAGAACCTGCCCGTTAAGTTCGTTCCCGCCTTGGGTCCGACACTTTTTTAGCTCGATTTTTGAAATCTTTTGCCAAATGTGATTCGCCAGTCTATTCCAAAATATCGTAGAGATTTTTATTTTGCTGGTCGTTTTTCCAAAATCTTTTATTTTTGCCATGAAGACCCGCGGACCTCGATAGCCCGACACCTGATTTTCAAAAGGGGTGTCGGGTTATCGAGGTCCGCTGGCAAAAATAAAAGATTTGAAAAACGACTGGCAAATAAGAATACCTGCGATATTTTGGAATAGGCTGGCGAATCACATTGGCATAAATCATAAATCGAGGTAAAAAAGTGTCGGACCCAAGGCGGGAACGAACTTAAGGGGGTGTCGGGTTATCCAGGTTGACTGTAGTAGAAAATGTCGTGTTGCCGAAATATCGACTACTCACAGTTTTTACTGTCCACTATTGAGTGACCACTGTATCGATTGATAAATATAAACTGAAAAAGCTGAATCAATTAAAATGTAGGAAACACACAGTTTGCTTTCAAGCTAAAAAGATTATATTAAATATAATAGCCAACACCTATAGCCAACACATATTCTAGCAAAACAATTCAAGGTTGATATCTTCTTTCCTCCAACTAACCAGAACTATCTAACGTAATAACATTAATCAAAGCGAATTCGCGATCAAAATAATGAAGAAACGCAAATGGCAGCAACAGAAATAAATTCAATCAGGAATCACTAATAGACTATTAGTAATAATAGGGAAAATGCCAGCAAGAAGAAGAAAAAGGCAAAGATCAATTTGAAACAAGACTTGTGTCTCTCACACTTTTTTGCTCCACAGTTAGTTCACATGACCAGCATCGGTAGCCTTCTTAGATCGGCTTATAAGACGCAGCACCAAAAATAAATAAATTTCAGTGAAAAACTTGAAGTAACCCCTCCATGCACAACACACAGTTTTCACTTCCGACTAAGCTCTTACAATCCACAACTTCCCTTTTCAATCAAGAACAATATCGGAAGTCCCAAAAAAGCATAAACCGTAGTATAAATTAGGCTCACCCCACCCAGACACACATTAATACAGACACTCACATTCGGCTCAGACAAAAAAGAAAAGAAAAAGAAGAAAAGGAAAAAGCGTCGACCGTGCGAATCATATTGATGGATTGATTAACAAGAGGGGGAAGTTTAGGCCTCGGCGTACCACTGTGCCATCATCATCGTCTGTCTGGACACCACCACCAGCAGATAGCAAAACTCTATTCTTAACAAAAAGGGGAATTTTTTGCCTCTCTCTCCGAGGGCACACATACACACTGCTCAGTAGCAGCAGCCACTCTAACATCCTCGTAGTCTTAACTAAATGAGAATTTTAGTGGTGATGGCAGTCAAAGCAGCAGAGTGGTGCGTCGTCTCCCCCACTCCAACCACCCTTCACACACAAACCCAGGGGTTAGAGAAGCACAACCAAGCACAGAGAGAATGTGTGTTTATTGCCTTATACAAGAGCCTGATTCTCTATGATCTTTCCCTCTCTCCATCTAGAGAATAGAACAAGGGCAGAGAGTTGGGTATGTGCGTATGCGAGTGTGTTGAACTAACATGACATTGCCCTGTTTCCGCAGAGAAGTAGGCAAGAGGGGCAGACAGAGCAACATCAGCAGGGTAGCACCCAAGTTTTCCTCTAAAGTGGCTCCTGCTATTTTCCATCATTGCTGCTAAAGAAACTTTTCAGGCCAGCACATATAGCTATTGTACACATTTTGATGTCTGCATGTGTGTGGAGGGTGATAAATGTTACAAGGCTAGCCAGCCCGAAGATGGGTCTTTTGTGCTAATGCTTCTGCCCTGATGCTGCCCCAAGGTTGGAAGGAGTGAAAGATCTTTAGAGCCAGTCCCCTCTTTCTTTTCATTGATTGAATCTGATGGTCGATTTTCTCTTCCCCTGCTGCCTCTCTTCTCCTGGTAGTGCTGCCCATTGGATATTAGTACTAGCAGACTGACCATCACCCCACGCGATTTGATTTACACTGAGCAGCCAACGGAGGAGTCTGTCTATATTCACTGCTCTTTCCCATTCGCACATTCTTTGTCTCTTTACATTTTTATGTGGTAATAGTAGACCGGGCTTGTCATGTGCTTTTTAGGAGTAAAACTTCTGTCTATGTTAAACTGAGATATAAAACCTAGCTTTTAAAGGAGCATGCTTTCCTACGGCAATTGTCGATTTTTGAATTCCCGGGGACGTAAAAAAAAATAAAAATAATTATCACAAAATTTGATTTTAGGTTCCTTTGAATGTCGCCCAAGGTTCTGATGAACTTTGGGTGAACCTTGGAGTAACCTTGTAAGAACCTTGCCTAAACATTGAATGAGCATTGGGTAGAAAATTTTTACATGGTCCAACGGAAAAGTGGCCACTAAAAAGTGTCAAACGGAAAAATGTCCTTATGTGTTTTAAAGTGTTTTAAGACGGCAAATAATCGATAAACGGAAAAATAATCGATAAAAACATATCTAATGAGTTTCGCGGCAACAACTTGGCTTCTTCTTTTGATAATCTGAAACGAAAAAGACATAAATATAGATATAGCCACTATAATTCAACTAGCTATACACAAAAACCAAATGTGGGACCACAAAGGAACAGCGGGTCGGCGGACCCGATCGAAAATTCAATTGAGAAGTCAGAAATGACTGTCGAAAATCATTGTTCGCGTTTGAAAAATATTTTTTTTCGCAAATTCTGTGATAATTTTTTTTATGTCCCCGGGAATTCAAAAATCGACAATTGCCGATGCCTGTATGTTTTCTCGCATCACACTCTACGCTTCCGCGTCAAAAATCCATTGAGGGTACTGCAACTATGATTTTGGATCGTAAGTTTTAAGTCAAAATATGGAGATGCCGTTTTAGGTCTTTCTTACAAAAACTGGGCACTTTTTCTCCAAACCTCAGCACTTTTACGTTTTGTTCAAAAAATTTTCTGGTTCTCGTCGTTATTTGAAGTGCCGCTCACAAAACATGCCACTTTAATTTTCTTATATTTCTACAGAGTGGCGCAAGAAATTTGGATGATTTCAAGTGGCCATAACTTTTTGTAGAATTCGATTTTCGGCCTTATTCCTTAATGGGTACCGATGTTTTAGCTTGGTCACCCCTGTTGTTATTTTAGGTTTAGGCAGGGGTTGGCCAGGGTGTTTTTGGATCGTAAGTTTTAAGTCAAAATATGGAGATGCCGTTTTAGGTCTGGTTCACTATAGTTCAGTGGGGTGGTGTATTATATTTGCTCCAGCCCTAACATACCGTATTCACTCTATTAACTCCCCATGGGAGACTCCCCATTGGAGTTATTTTTCAACTCTCCTTCGGAGGTGGGGAGTTATTAGAGAATGGGGAATTATTAGAGGAAGGAGAGCTGCTTTTAAACAAAAATTGTTGTTAGAAATTTTTAGTCTCGAAAAAAACTTTAGTCCCGAAAAATCTTTTTGGTTGCACCATTTTTTTTTTCTTCTGCTTTCAAATAATCAATTTTGAGGAACTTCAGCTGCATAAAGACAAAAGCCGTGCAGTCAACAAGAAGCGCTCTTGAAACAACATGGATTGGCAAGGGAAGAAGCTGAAGCAACAAGCGTGAGTTTTTTTGCCTTGAATATGTTTTCAAGTTTTGTTTTTTTCAGGAGTAACAAGTCCAGAAAGTCCAAAAGAAATCGACTTGACAAGTGAGCAATTCATACCTTAGCTGCCAAGTTGGATTCTTGAGAAGAGGAAGAACAATAAACCAATGGCGCGCCGTATCATCACCAACAATAAGGCCAACATGGCAAGAAATAAGCAAGGAAATCATCAAGAAATCGCTTAAAGGTTGGTTTCACATTGGACAAAGTTGTAGACTTTGTTGGTAGCCTGCGCAATCACACAGCAACCGACGGAACTAAGAAAGACCACATCACCTGTTTTAAACCAGTGGAATCCATTGGCAGAAAAGGACTGAACATTCTTCGCAACATCACGGCACAAAACTTAACGAGGGATGACCGCAACGAATTAATTAACGAAATTAATATGGAGTTAATAGAGTTAAGTATGAAGACAATATATTCCTTGAAGAAGGCTAGCTGCAAGAAGAAGAAGAAAGAACAAAACAAAACTGGGAATACCGTATTACCTTTAATAGCTCCCCGAAGGAGTTATTTTTCAACCCCTCGATAATCGGGAAATTTTGAGATCGATCTCGAGATTTTCGGATGAAAATTGAAAATCTAAAAAGTGGAATCGGTAGAGCTCGTGGGAGTTAAGAAAACGCAGTAAACAGCTTTGCAAAAAATTGACTCTGGGCTGAGATATAGGTCCTCAAAGTTGAGGGGGAGAGTTATTGGAAGGGGGAGCTATTAGAGGTAATACGGTAGTTTGATAAGGGTGATATTTTTGTGATTGTTGATCAGTTTTTGTAAATTTCCGTGTATAAAAATGTTAACCACAAGGGATTTAATATGGGGGATTATTAGAGGGTGGGGAGTTATTAGAGGGTGGGCAGTTAATAGAGGGAATACGGCACGCATGTCGTGCGACATTTTATTTTATTTCTTGTCGCGCGACATTGTACCTTTTTGTGGAATTTGTCGCGTGACAATGGCCATTAAAAAAATAATATGTCGCGTGACATTGGCTGTTTTTAGGATTTCGGCATAAAAAATTTACAAATTCGAAAAAACGGCTAATGTCGCGCGACAAATCCCATGCGACATTGGCCATTATTATTATTCTTTTTTAATAATTTTTTTTCAATGTCTTCAATTCTTTTTCAATGTCTGGATGCCTCTAAAACGTCCCGAAAAATAATAGGGGACCAAGTTGAAAAATCGGTACCCATTGAGAGACAGGGCCCGAATTTCGGCAAAAGGTTTTTCACAGTCAAAAAGTTATGGCCACTTGGAATAGTCCGAATTTCTCGCACAATCTTGTACATTTATGGTCTACAAGAATTTCAGAATTTTGTATTTAATTTTTTAGCTAGGAAACCACATTTGCACAATCCAGTTATATTCATTGAGCCTGAGACTGATAGTTTGTAAGGGGCTCTATTGGCCAACAGACAGAGCACAGGGTCTGGCTCTACTACCACTACCTACCCCTAATATCTTCATCTTCTTTTGCTGCTTCAGTTTTGCCTGCTGATTGTTGTTATTGAAAAATAAGAAAGAGGAGAGCAGTTACAACTTCGCCTACGGTAGGCTTTGGTTTTCACCAGATTATTTCATGAAAATACTGGGCGGATGTTATACATCACCTACATAATTTTGGAAAAACAAAAATCGGTATAATGGGTTTCACAAACTTGTTTTTAAATGCGAAAACCATTATTCAGTAAATAGTCCAATTTAAAAAATTGGCTGATTCACATATATTTTTGTGAGGAGATGCAAAGAGATATTTCCCAGCACTATACCACCATCTGCAGACATCTAGAGTAAAGACGGAAAAAATTTCTGGAGCGCTTTGATTCCGCTGCCGGATTTTTGGGGCCAGCAATTTTGGGATATGGATTTTTTCTGGTGCAAAAATATTTATTTTTGGTGCAAATCGGATCTATTTGCATCCGATTTACACCAAAAATAGCCGATTTGCACCAAAAATAAATCTTTTTGCACCAGAAAAATCCATATCCACACACAACTTTGTGGGTGGATATGGGTTCGAGATCCAGCGATGCCGATCAAAGTATTTTATGCACTTCCGCACATCTAATTCAGCACACTACAACATTATACTAAAATCTCGACTATCGTCGATTATTTTTCGACACTTCAAAAATCGGGAAAATCTTAAGTCGATTTCAAGTTTTGTGGCTGCTTAACCAAATCTTAAAGATGTAAAGTTTCCAAATTTTTTGTTGCAGTTCATTTTAGTCAAAAGAGCATAAAAATGCATATTTTTGAAAGTGATAACACCATCAGGTAGCTCTGAGACTCTAGTTTCTGGCGAGGTATCATTTATTGCCACATCTTTGCAAGATGTAGCACAGAGAGGTAAAAATAATTTAAAAAAATTGGTTCGTACTTTGCCCTTTTTGTTTTAGTATAGAATCGCATAGCTACGTGATAATATCACTTTATAAAAAGTGGGCATTTTCATGCTTTTATGACTTAAACAAAAAAAAACTGGACACTTTTTTCCCCAGACCTGTGCCCAATTGCATAAAAAAATCGGTCAGATTTTCGAACAGATATATAAGTCCTAAAATCGGACTGAAAATCGGTCCGACTAAAAAATCGGATCTTTATGCAACTGGGTACTGGGAATTTTTACGTATCGTTGATCTGAAAAATTGGAAGAGTACGTGGAAGTTAAGAAAAGGCACTAAACAGCGATGTAAAGTACTTTCTCCGACCTGAGATATAGGTTCTCAGAGATGAGTGGGCCATTTATTAGAAATTTTACGATATATATTTATTTAAACAAAAATTACACTCCTTTTATTTCTTCTAGTAAAAAAATTACCAAACCACATTATATGTGAATATATTGCTCCTATATTTGCAGCCTTGATTGGCAAGGTCTTAGACACTACTAGTTATTACAGCCATCACCCACAATTTGCCTCCCACCCTTAATCCCAATAAAAAATAGATATTTGGTATTGGTGCCATGGAATGTCAGTCTTTGCTGGTGCTGCTGCCCACCAGGCGCCAATTCAAACCCAGTTTTTGGGTCGAGAAATTGATTGGGAAATCGATAGTGCGGCTCCTCCTCCCCCTGAGAGAGAGTGTGTATCTCCCAGCACTATTGCTGCTGCTGTTATTGTGAATTTAGGGGCTGGTTTTGTGGGGAAATTGCCGATTTCCAAACGTACTTCTGTAGTATTTCCCTAGTCTAAGTGCTGATTTTGTTGACGATTATTTCAGTTTTGGCTTTTAGTTGTATAAACTTCTATGTCAGCCAGCAGCAGCAATTCAATCAACCCTAATCACAGTAGCCTAAATCCAGTTAGTCAACAGTCAGAGCCAGCCATCCAACCTGTTCTCCAGGACACTGCCACTTTTGAGGGTGCTGGTCTCGGGACCAGTGGGTCCAGTGGACAGCACTTGTTGAGGAAGCGTCACTCACCCAACAGTTCAGGTTAGTAGAGTTTATACAGTCAAGCTTCTCTATAAGCTACACTCTACTCAAGCTACACCTTTCCATAAGCTACAGCTGGGGCGGTCCCGACCGGTAAACTGACACTCTATTCAAGCAACAGTCGAAAAAACAATATTGCATTCAAAGATTTGGCAGGAATTCCTTTTACCAAATCCTCTCAAAAGTGTGCTTCGACCACTTTTTAATGTTTCCCAAGTTTTTAATAGGCTAGAAAATATGTTTTTAGGTGGCAGACGGACATATAGGTGGAGAGTTGACTGTATTGAAAGAGCTAACTGTATTGGGAAAGTTGACTGTGGGAGAGCTACGCTCTCCGTAAGCTACAGCTGGGATCGGTCCCGAGGGTGTAGCTTATAGAGAAGGTTGGCTGTATTGAATTCAAAGCAAGGCGTTTACAGTCGACTCTCGAAATAACGATCATTCGAAAATTCGTTTCAGTCTAGAGTATGACAACTTTTTTATCCCAGATTTTAAAGTGTTTTGGCAAGCTACTTAAAATTCTGTGGTAAAAAAAGTGTCGGACCATAGGCGGAAACGAACTTTTGATTGATCTTTATTTCGAATCGACTACCGTTTTTCCTCTAATTAGCGACCCCCCTGATTTAAAATCGTGTTCTGGCATCGTGTTTTTGATGAGCTTTTTGATCGCTTCTCTCAGGCAAGTCACCACCCATTTTTTAGCTAGAAAGATGAGCTATCAAATGGTTGATAACTTGCCGAGGATAGGTGACCAAAAAGTGGATCAAAAACACAATGCCAAAAACAGGATTTTAAATCAGGGGGGGGGGCTAATTAGAGGAAATACGGTATATTTTTTTCGCAACAATTGAAAATTGCGAAATTATTTGAATTCTAGCCTCAGAATACGCTAACTTAAACCATTTACAGGAGTTATTGGAGGTCGAAGAGAAGACGGTGAGTTCGGTGCTGCTGCAACCGCTGTAGCTGGCGATACCCCCGTTTTCTCAGCCGCTCAAACCAAACTAAGGAAAGTGTCCGCATCATCCAGCTTTAGAGCGGTACAAATTAACATGTTATTACGTGAATTTATTCACAAATAATAGTGGTTTAGGGCAGTAGCAACAGCCACCACTCCAGTAACCATGAAGATATCGCCAACAAACCCGGTTCCAGTAAAAACTCGGTTATCAGTCATCGTAGAAATTCACAGTTGAAGTATCTGACGGATTACTTTCCTGACCAATCCACTAGTAGTGGTGAATTCACTCGGCTGACCCGTTCAAAAGCTAAGGCGACCACAACGCTACCTTTTGGACAAGTAAGTACTTATTGGAAATTAAAGTTAACAGTTCAAATCTCATGACGAGGAAAACCCAAAGAAAACTTTTCCGGCCCGTGAAAATTATCAACCTTTTGTTATGATTTTTATCATTCCCTTGTTTTCTTGTAATGGAATCTTTGGGCCGTCTGTTGCCAGGCTTTTAGTATTTTAGTAGTCCACCGGGTGGACTCCACTCTCGTTTAACCGGCACCTCCTCTCATTCGTTATAGTCTATGTTATGATCTTTTTACATCGATTTTTGAAACATTTACCAGTTTTGATTCGTCAGTCTAGTCCGAAAAATCGCAAGGATTCAGATTTTAACAATCGTTTTTAAAGGCATGACAAAATTCCCGGTAGAAGATTAGGAATTTTCATTTTTGACTTTCCTGCTAGCAAAAACCTAATTTGGATTAGTCTTTAGCGCTTTCTTCAAATTTTAACTTATCAGGGAACCTCAAGTAGTGTTTTTTTTCAAAGACCTTATTGAAAGATTTTTTTGAAGATTCTTGTAGAGCACCCCGAAGTTATACAACAAAATTTCCAGGTGAACCGAAGTTGCCGAAAAACCATGATACCCATGATATCATGGTTTTTAGCCTACTTTTGAAATGTCCTTGTTTTATACATTTTTTGACTATCCAACTTGTATAGGATATTTTCTTACTTTATACTTACGGTAGCACATCCGTTCAGAATTCAAATTTTATTACATTAGAAAAAAGCGCAAAATTCAAAAAATTTGAAAATAATCTTTTTTACATATTTTCTTATTACTGTGTAAAAACCAGTATTTTCATAATTGACACTCACAGTGATGGCTCTTTCACGGACTCTGACTTAGACTTTGACTTAAACTTAGGGGTGTTCATGTAGCCAAAATAGTCAAAGTCTAAGTCAAAGGTGTTCACGGACTTTGACTTAGACTTTGACTAAGAAATCAGTAGAAATGACTTTCTTTTACTACACTCTGCTGTCCACAATACATACATTTTTTTTATTAAATATCTCAGTACCCCGCAAGCGTAAGTCTAATGTTGAAGAGGCCATCCTTAATGCCCTTAATGCTGTCAATTCTTCTTCGGTGGTTGAGCTCTCACCCTTGGACAACATATACAAACGAATAGTTGCAATCGAAGATCCGAGAGCTCTTTAGAGCTAAGGTTACATTAAGAAAATTAGTCAAAGTCTTAGTCAAAGTCTAAGTCTCAGTCCATGAACACCTTTGACTTAGACTTTGACTTAAACTAAGGGGTGTTCATGTAGCCAAAATAGTCAAAGTCTAAGTCAGAGTCCGTGAAAGAGCCATGACACTGAAATTGATATGTCAGTTTAGCGAAGCTGACATATTTTAAAAGTGGTCGTAGACATGAAAGAAGTTGTCTTTTCGAAATTGTGTAAAGTGCCAGCTATATTTATTGCTCACAAATCATTCTTAGAATACTGGAATTAGTACATGAAACAAGTTTTGGAATCGGAAAAAGATATAAAAAAAAGTTTTGGATCAAAGGGATGCCTACTTCATTAGATTGGTTTATAAAACCGAAAATGATATCCTAAGCCAAAATCAGGGAGTTAGTACAGTTGAACCTGGCTAACCAGTCACTCCAGTAACACGTCACCTCCGCTAACCCGTCACTTCGAAAAAATTTGGTTGGTCGAGAAAGAAATTCCGCTAATCTTACCCCATTAACCCGTCACCTCGGTAACCCGTCACCCTCCGTCCACAATCAACAAAGAAAATCACCCTTGATAAGCCGTCACCTAGCATATTGCGGAATAGTTTTCAAATTTCCGCCAATTTTTTTTAACCTTTTGTGTTTCATCACAGCGACGCCTTGGATGAGGTCTTTTATCAAGAGCAAAGGAAGTCGCAGAAGCAAAGTAGGATCAAGGACTTCTTCCCTACTGTTTAGCGTCTGATTTGGATGGTTGAATTCTTAGTTGCTCGAATAAACGATTCATATGGATACTTGCTCTTTGTAATCCTACACCCTCGGTAACCCGTCACCTCAAGTCAAGGTTAGCCAGGTTCGACTGTAATAGGCGTAGCAATAGAATGACGACGCCCCTTTTTGTCAGGATATCATTTTGGTTTAAGTCACTATCGGCGCAGCCTCGTAAAAAGAAATAACTGTACCGAGGACAATTGGTATAGTAGCAAAATGGCTCAGAGCTTACAGGGTGTCCCAAGAAATTCCCCCGATGAAAGTTATTGAATTTTTTTTGTTCTGAACGATTTTGAAATTCTGTTTTCACAGATAGTACCGATTTTCACACTTTTTTGTTATTTTCGGACCACAGGGGGACCAAGGCAAAAATAGCCAAAAAAAAATTTCGTGAATTTAGCAGAATAATGAATGTTGAACATTCTTAGACTACCTGTGAAAACAAAATTTAAAAATCGTGTCAGTAAAAAAAATTTGAATAACTTTCATCGGGGGAATTTCTTGGGACACCCTGTACTGGTGCCAACAGGAAAATGGCGCCAAATCATTTGTCACAAACAGCAAAATGACGCCAACTTAATTGGCGCCTAATTGAATTTAGTGCAGCTTCAAATGGGCGCAGCGTCACATTGGCGCCAGATCATTTTGGCAAGCAGACATACTACCGTTTTTTTGTGGGATTGATGTTTCAGACTCGGGTAGCAATTTGAAAACCTTTTACTTGTGTCTCTATGTTGATATAGTCTTCATTTCACGTATTTAGTTTGTCCTATCCTCTGTGTAATCGGCAGCCAAAGCAGGAAAGATCGTATGACATTCAAATGTACCAATGCTGTCTCCAATCCTGCCGCTAAATAGATCGAAGATGCCTCTTAGGTCGCGGATGGAATCGCTAAGCTATTATGTATGTGACCAAGAATCTTCCACGCTTTGCCACAGAAAATGCAGAATTCACTGCTCAGAGTGTCTGCGACGAGAGCAAGAATGCTCTCTGAATGATGCTGCAAAACTTGGATCTCGATTACCCTGCTCAGGACTGCGCTTAATCCGGATTCGAGATGCAAAGAGTCATTGAAAGTACTGTTATGTGAATGTTGTCTTCTTAGCTTATGTAGGTTTTTATGTTTTCTCTTTTTAGAAGAGAGGGTCGATGATGTCAAAAGCAATCAGCCAACTGCTCAATCTTGGTCTGAGTGCTAGCATTGAAATTATCACTGCAACCAATTCTGTATCTCTATGCCCTGAACTTTTAAAAATAAACTCGTTCTTTGTGTGGCCTCTATTTTTCAATAGTCGGGTTGGGAAAGATTGATAGAGTCGTTACTTCGACAAATTTTCATGAAGTGTGATCAAAAATTAAAAAAAAAACCCATATTTGCAAATTTCAAATTTCTTGGCATTTTGTTGTTTTCAAAGTGATTATTATTTCGAATTTTAAGGGGCTGTGGGTTTGGGGTGGTTTTTGCGGCGCTCGGACATTGTCTATTTTAAAAATAATTTGTCGCGGGACATTATCTATTAAAAAAGTCGCCCGGAAGAAAGTTTTGTTAGCCCACTTTTTGATTACGCATCGAGCTGATTTTTTTCAGGATCAGTAAAAATAAACGGGAAGGACTGATCCTGAAAGCATTTCTAATGGACAATGTCGCGCGACAAATTCTTTTTAAAATAGACAATGTCCGGGTGCCGTTTTGGCCCAATGAAAATTTTTTTTGAAAAAAGCGTAAAAAACTACCTAAACGTTTGGCCAAATTTATTCATATGAATAAATTTGGGCTAACGTCCACGCACCTAAATTTTAAGGAGCACATTTGGTGGGCACTTGTTGGGTTGGGGGGGCGGGTTTTTTTACTGATTTCAAAATAGTGTTCAAACGTCTTCTAATTAATTTTTATATGCTTAAAACGATAAAAAAGTTGTTTTGCGATACTTTTCGACAAAAAAAGCTGATTTTTTCAAAAAAAAAATTTTTGACCAAAATTTTACATTTTGCCTGGGGTACCAAGGTCAGCCAACTTCACACTTAGATAATCCTTGAAACATGGAATTTGAACATAGTTTTGTTAGCTGGGGCCTACCGCATAAATAACTCTGGTATGCATGTTTTTTTAATACATCCAGAGTCACTTTCGAGTGATTTGTGTCTAAGGTATGTGGGTGTGCGCATCTCAACTCCAAGCACCCAAGCCACCTGCGCCCCGAAGGGGGCGCAGGGGGCTTGAGAGTTAGAGATGCGCGCACTCACTTACCTTAGACATGATTCCGAGCAAGACTCTTAATCAAAAATGCATAAAGAGACTCTTTTTGCCAAGCTCCAGTGACCAAAACGCGGTAGAATACCCTAATATAAAGTAGTTTACCTTGGTACCCCAAGGCAGAAAGTCAAGATTTGGCCGAAAAAAAAATTCAAAAAATTCATTTTTTGTGTGGAAAAATGTCAGAAAATAACTTTTTCATCGTTTTAAGCACATAAAAATTACTTGGGAGTCGTTTAAACACTATTTTTAAATAAGTGAAAAAATCCGTTTATTCAGACTGGCGAAGATGAATCAGCGGAGACACCTTCTTCTTCATTTCACTTCCGCTCATCTCACATCCCCATTAGGTTGGTTAGCCATTATATCACATACTCTAGTAGAACATGTTTAAAATTGTTTTTAGCCAAGAGAAGCATTCCAAGAAGTTAGGTCACCACCAACACGGTCATTTCTCTTCCTCCACTGCTGATGCTGGTGTGGTTGGAGGGTAATTAGTTGAATATTATTAATTTTTTAAACAAACAACTTTCAGTCATCGAAAACTAGGATTGGCGGGTGCAATGCCCTCGTCCCTGCACCACCACCACCAGCGTAGCACTAACATTCTGCCACCTCCATATGGGTCCATCCAGCCATCAGGTGTGCTGCAATTTGCTTCAACCCAGCCTCCACCACAACATCATCGTAACTCCATGCCGTCCTCTTCATCTTCTGCTTTGTCGGCTAATATGGGACAACAATACATGCAAAGCACTTCTAGTCTTCTTGGAGCGGTTAGTTAATATCGAAAATTGAAAATAATTGATGCCAAAGACTATAAGACACTAGCTACTAGCTTCTGAGAGACCCTCTACAAAAACACTTGGTTTTTGTGGGTTATTTGCTGGAAAAATTTCTATTAGGCTTTTTAGTAAACAAAAATTGATCAGCTCCTAAATAAACCAAGTTCGTTAAACCAACTCCCATACTCCATATTTAACCCGAGATATTTAGGAAACATAAAATATTTGTCGGTTTTTTTTAAGCGGATGACTTCCGGAGTGGGCGAGGAAGGCTATTGAAAACAATATTTAAACACCATAATAATACAAAAACAAATAAGAGCCATATTTGCAGCCAAACTCATCAATGCACTTTGACCTGGGCAACCTGTCCCCTTCTGTAATCATGAGTTTGCCTCCAGCATCATCATCTAGCAACTCTCAAAGCCAACGACACACAGATATCTCTAATTTTGCCAGCCAACTAGCAGCTGCGGTGGTCAGTGGAGCTGCGGGAGGGGTTGGTCAGAATGTTTCGGTGGATGTCTCGTCTTCGGCTTCAGCAGCGGCCATTTTCGCAGCAGCTGCCACCTCTTCTGCCGCAGCCGCCGACTACCACCAGTTTTTGCAGGAGTCTGCGGCTGGAAGTACCGGCTCAGGTGGTGGTGGCCACTCTTCATCTTCTATTGGAATTAATAGAGCAAGTAATTACTCATCGTTGACTGGCAAGCCTTCCTCTGCATCTTCCTCGGTGTTTGGTCTAAAGTAAGCTTCAAAGATAATAAAAGTAGTGCAGCCAATAAGTAAATTTCAGACCACAGCAACATGTTAACAGGGCAACTTCATTTCTGGGTAATCTCGTGCCGCGAATGCAACACCTCTTAAGCAGCAGCAGTGGTGGGAGCAGCAGCAGTCTGAGCATGAACAGTGGCACATCAAGCACAGCTGCAACAGGCAGTGGCAGCATCCACATCCATCACTCGTCAAGTTTGTTGTTTTCTAAATTGTAGTATACCGTATTTCCTCTATTAGGATATTAAACACCATAATAATACAAAAACAAATAATCAGCACCGGTGCGCTTATTTTTCAAACCCCCCTCTAGGGGGTGCGCTTATTAGAGCGGGTGCTCCTTTTAGATGAAAAACGAACCGGTTTTTTGAATCTAAAAAGTTTTTTAGTTTTTACCTAGTGGTATCTTATAGAAAATAGTAGTACAATTGAATAATTTAGGAATGGTAATGAAAATTTACAACAAAATAAAAAGATTTAGCCGTAATATATCAAATATAAAAAAGGCGAAAAAATTATAACTACAATACAACGCAGTAAAGGAAAGAAAATGAGACGATGTTAAGAACGTACTTCGAATTTGCCACATTCGACCCAAAAGTCTGGTATTCTCGTTACGTACTTGCACAGATGTTGGATACTTGCGAAAGATTTGGGACCACCCTAAGAGACAGCTAATAATTGATACACAGAAGATTTATTTTCATTTTTTCATACAAATACATTAGTAACCAATCCAGCTTGACGAGAAGATAGTTCACAGAGAATCCTCTTTTCGCTCAAGCATGAGAAGATTCCTGAGACTTCGTCTGCCCTTTCTCTTCCGACGTAGTCGGGTGCTCTGAGGATGGCATCCGCTTCTTCTTGTCAGTTTTCTCCTTAGACGGACGACACCTTCTATCTTCCTTGAGACCCACGATTGATTTATCGACAATGGCCGTCCAAAGGCTGAGAATGAACATTAGAATCAAGTTGTAGATGAGCACGATTCCAACAAACCAACCGACATCTAGGATATGCTTACGGTGAGAAAATTGGGGAAGCCGATAGAATGAGAATGATCTAACCGAAAGGTGTGACATTGAATGTGTACATTATCCCCCGCAAACTTGGACGCATGCGATACAACCATCTGAGGATTCTGATTCGGGTGAATTCGCTCAGGAAGATGAAGACGATTCCAGCCACTAAGTATGATATGTAGACGAGGTAATAGACGTACTGAAGAACGCAAAGTGTAAAATATTAATAATAAGAGACTAAATGGTGAAATGGAGCTCACGTTGACGACCTTCGCGATCCAGAGGAAATAGTGCATTGTTAAGCAGACACCCAGGATGATCCCGATGTATGCAATGATATTCACTACGAACGAGATGCTGACGAACCAGTCCCCATAGATGACCACAGAGTAAATCACATCGGCAATGTGCAGCAGAATGAAGATGATAGCGACGACGAAGGAGATGTACTACAAATTCGCGCTATTGATGCAGCGGTCAAAAAAACCATCTAACAAGCTTACTTTAGCCTTGATGCAACAAACAGTATCCTTCACACCCGATCCCATTTTGGTCAAAGAGGAAGAGTCGGAAAGAAAAGTAAAAATTAACGTGAAAACTCTTATTTTAACAGTCTATCTATTTTTCCAGTGCTCCCCAATCGTTTGAGCAGCAAAACACGAAAGACATCCTTGTTCTCACCAAATGAAAATGCAAAGGTGAAAATCGGAAAAGTTATGAAAAATCGACCGCGGATTTGAATTGCAAAATTTTTAGTGGGATATTGCTAGCACCACGGCTTTTCAAATGGTCCAAAAAAGACCGATTTAAAGGGAAAATCATAGTGCAAATCATAATAAATATTTTGAACTCTCAGGTTCAAATACCCCTCGGTGCACAACCTATTTTTTTGATCCATTTTTAGTGACTTAACTCACTTCTGATGCAAAAAAGTATCGTGGAATCGATTGGAAGCATTCCCAGCACTACTTTGCTGTCAGAAACTACCTTAATTTTGCTTGAAGCTTGAATCCAACAGTAGATGCCTTGCAAGCATCTAGAAAATAGGCAGTGACAAATAAGAGTGGAATATATACCAATCAAAGCTCTGAAAAGAACCCAAAAATGATGGATTTTCAGATGAAACAAAAGTTTAAGCTAGGTCTTGGCTTTTTAATCAGCTCCAGTAGCTTATGAAATGCTCTGCTGATGGTTTAGTTGGATTGCCAAGAGCCTGAGAACCATTTTGATACCAAACTTATAAATAAAATGTGAAAAAATGATGTAAAAATAGGGTGTGCAACCAGGTGGATTTGAACCTGAGAGTTCAAAATATTCGCATTATGATTTGCACCTCCCGCGCGTTTTGAAAAGCTAAGGCGGGGAACAGCAGAATTTTTTGAGTCGTGCCATTTTTCACCTTTTGCATTAAATCTGATATTGATGACCTTATACTATTTTTAAAAACTAGGCAGAAAACTTTGAAAACATCGTCGAGAACACATAGAATAAATTTGCAAGAAAGAAAATAACTGCTGTTCCCCGCCTTTTCTCTGTGTCGCGCACGGGCATGCCCCTTTGAGGCTATGGCAGGAATCATAAAAAATTTCGCTCTTTCATTTTTCCGTTGGATCATTTTTCCGTTAGATCATTTTTTCGTTGGACATTTTTCCATTGCATATTTTCCATATTTTATCATTTTTTTGTTTTTTTGTCCTCAGTTTTTCGCCCTCAGATAAATTCTATTTTCTGTAAATTGCCCGCAGTGAATTCCCCGTCCAATTTTTTGAGGCTACAGGTTGGAATCCTGATGGTAGCCAACACATTTTTTCTTGAATATTATAATAAACTGATTTGGTTATGAATATCTAATTTTTATAAGACCAGTAAGCAGCAGGGTGGGTAAAGGAACCACCCGGTACCTCCTCTAAAGTATCCACCTCCAAAATCCGAAATTTTGGACTTAGCTAAAAGTAATTAAAAATCATTGCACCCTACCCAGAATCGTGTCCTAAACACGATTTGATAATGCTAAAACAGCATTTCGTCTTACAGGAACCCCAATTCTGGAGTAGTACACGACCACTAAATGAGCAACACTGCCTAGATACCTTCACCTGGATAGGTACCTCAACCCCTACTTGAGTAACATCAGGATACTACCACCTAAATCATACAGCCCAAGCATCACTAACTGGGTACCCATATCTAAGGACCACCATCTAGGTACCACTACATGTGTACTACCTCATGAGGACCACTGCCCGGCTACCACTACCGGAGGTACGAGTAACACCACTTGGGTAACCGTACCTGGGTAACACCACCTGGGTCCCACCTAAAACGGTGTGGTAGTGTTGTAGGACAAATATAAGTAAAATAAATGCAGATAATTGAAATTTAGGAACATATATGATAGGGAGATATATAGATATATATGTGCGGAGATATATGTTGAGAAGGCATATTGGTGAAATATATACAGACAGCCGTCGGGTGGCATGAAAGGAAAAGTGCAATGAGAGAAGTATGAAAAAAGCTGAAAAAAGCAATAAAATACTATGCAATGGAAAAATGTCCAACGGAAAAATGGTCCAACGGAAAAATGTTTAATTCCCGCTTTTGGGTGGATGGGATTCTAAGCAATCTCAGTCATTTTCTGATCATAAAATTTGAATTTTCGCAAAAATTTTAAAATCTATGTGCAAAAAAGAGAGTTCTATGGGCATACAAAATCTATAGGCAAAAAAAATATTCGACGCTACTCGTTTTTAACCAACCAACCGCCCCCAAAAGCTATTCGGTTATACCAACCCAAGCCCCCTGCGCTTTAGAGTTAGAGATGTAAAACCGAGTAGTATTGGTAAAACCAAAAGCGAGTATTCTATGGGCAAAAAGAATTACCACCCGAAAACTAAGGTTACAGCCTTTTGTACCAGCCGGCATCAGTGGGTCAAAACGTCCAAAAATGTTCACTTTTGATTTTGACCTTATTTCCGCTACGTTTTTCGAATTTTTTATGAGAAGCAGAGTTCGACATTTGTCTTGTTTTACATCCCAAATGTCGAACCCCAGTGGGAAATTTTTTGGCCGCTAAATTAGCCACTCACAAACCTCTTATTACTCAACAGTGATGTCGGAAAAATTGGCTAGATTTAATCAATGTGAAGAAGTGGCCGTCGTACAACCTGCTAAATCTGGACAATTTGGACGTCTTCTTAGTTAACCATAAATCATTAACTTAAAACATTAAAAACAGCAAACTGGACGAGGTTAGTACAACAGGAAAGAAGCACTGTATGCAATCATTCAAAAGATCACATATATGTTGAGAGAGACAAAGGAAAAAGCAAAAAAGAGAAGTGTTTGCTTATGCACCAGAGAAAAACGATGTGCTCTTTTCTTTTTCTCAAACAACCTTACCCCTACAATTATGATTGGAGTACGCATACGATGTGCAATAAGAGTAGCAGCAGCAGTAAATCGGTCCGCCAGACTTTTTTTACAAGCCCCGAGTCATTAGTAAGAAATACAAAATTTATGGTTACTCTAGTTAAACGGTTGTTTCTTAAGATATGTTTGCTGTAGTGGTTATTGATAATAGCAAGAGGTCGACTGGGAAAATAAGTGTTTTCGATTTTTGATAGTGTCGTAAAATCTTGCCATATAAAACTTCAACTTTCTGTACATCTACAATTATCTGAATGTAACGGGGCTTGTTCAAGATTTGATATGGAATATTTAAAATTTGAATTACCGGGATACAATAATACACTTTGGTTTTGTAAATTGCTATAAAAATTGGCGAATTGGTATAAAAAAAAAATTCGCAGCAAAAAAAGCCGATTTGCAGCAAGAAAAAGTGACCCTAGTATAGAATACCCCCCCAAACTTATGCCTTCTAAAACTTATGTAAAGAGCACCCAAATATATGTTCCAGACCCCAGAAAAAGTGCGTACACACTTATTAGTCACAACTTAAGGGCTAAGCCTAAACTTGTTGTTCCAAAGGGTAGTTACAACTATTTTTAGAAGGTCTGATTTTTGGGAGGGTGGGGGGTTATTCTATACTAGCGCCGTTTGCAGCAGAAAAAAGCTTTATCCTTTCAATTTTTATTTTACGAAAGCTCGAAATGAAAATACCTATCATAACATGTGAATCTCCCGTCAAATTTTGTAAACGTTATTTTCATGAGGCACGGCCTTTCAAAACGCCCGAAAAAGTGTACTTTGAACTTTAAGCAAATTTTTGCGGGAAATTAAAAAACTCGTCTAATTTGACTAAAAAAATGACTTCCTTACTTAAAATGGTTTCTAGTTCTCACACCTCCTCGATCCACCAAAGATCTCCCCCAATTTTTAGAGGAGATCCGGAGCTACATTTTGGTACATGAATTGTTACTGAGAATACGAATTTCGCTATTTTCGATACGTTTAAAGTGTCATGTAACTTTTTGCCTTGTATTTGACTAAAGTCCGACTTTCATCTGACCTTTGCTCAAATTTTTATAGGAACACTTGAAAATCTGATATTTATGACCTGTATACTTTTTGATTTTACGTCGAATGGGATAATAATAAAAAAGGTGCAGAAAAAAAATTGAAGTGGTCGGAAGGTGGGCTTGAACTTGTGACTCCAAGGAAAACCGCCTTATTTGCTATGTCAAATGGTGTGACGGAAAGCATTACCCACTGCGCCATGCAAACACGTCTAAAAATCCAGAATGCACCTTTTCGGGCGTTTTGAAAGGCCGTGATGAGGTTTTTGGTCATTTTATAAATAAATTTTGCATTTATAATTTTTTAAACGAAGTATCGGTGCATCAACTAGCTCGCTGTCATGCATGAAAATCGGAGAACAATTAGTTTTGAAAAAATGAGTTTCATAAAAATTTATTTTTCTAAAAAAATCTAGAGAGTTAATAGATAGTATCGTATTAGAAACTAGAATCGTAGACCTACGTGTAAGTTTTAAAAAATATAAAAATGAGAGAAAACCACGAGAACAAATATTTTCAAAACGGTTAGAGTTTAAACAGGTAAAAATGGCTTGAAATAAGTTTAAAAAGTGGGTGTTTTTTGTTTTGTTTAATGTTGTTACACAGTTAACTATTGGCCTTATTTCTTGTTTTTATGTTATTTTTCCACCAAAATTTTGAGAAATTTACCCCACGATTAAAGCTGAGAATGTTGGCAATAGTAAAAAGCGGTAAATAGTAAGATCAGAATAGTAAAAAAGTTTTTTAGTTTAGTTCACAAAAACTTATATATTTGATTGGAAATATGTTCGAGCTTTTTCGCTCATACAACTAGATGGTTTTTTAAGCAGGTTGCTTGGTGCAATTGCAATCTTGCACAAGAATAGCGTTGTTTAGATTTAGGTAGGGATCATATTTTTCAATTTTGATTGATTTATCTGTTTACTGATATGATAAGAATACAAAAGAGTCAATAAAGACAAATAAATTGTGAAATAACTACTTGCTATAAGACTTCTCTGATATATAAGATTAATTAATTTCTTGAAACAACATTTAAAACTTTTGACCTTTTCAGACCGAATGCATTCTATTGTGGAAGGCCTGCGCAGTAGTAATGAAATCAGACAGTCTGAAGCAGCCAGTGAATTGGCAGAGATGCTTCTGCTAGGTAATGAGGAAAGCTTACCGAACATGCCCGTTCGAGATATTATCCAGTGTCTGATAGTGCTTCTCCAAAAGGACCATAACTTTGAGCTGGTAAACATTTTTTAGATATGGATAGATAGGTTGTCCACAAAAAGTTTTGTCGCAAAATTTTAGGTCTTTTCCAAAAACAGTTATTTGTTTACATCTTTTTATCATTTCATAACTTTTTATTTAGATCCGTTAAAAAAGGTTAGCGTTGCGCTCCATGCTAAGCTTTTTTTAACCCAACTAAAGCAAAAAAATTCAAAACTTTTATAAAAAAAATTATAATTTTTTTGCTTAAAATGATAAATTTAAAAATTGTAAACAACAAGATTTTTGAGGCTATTTGGAAAAAAATTATAAAAAAGCTAACGACTCGTTAGTAAGGGGTAAGGGATTGCAACAAAACTTATTATTGGGTTGGTGCATAATTAACGTCGGTTTTTTTGTTGTGTTAATTTAGTGAACATCTGACATTTTAATTCATTCTGTTTTTGCTCACACATATTAAATAAATTTTTGGGAAGCTGTTATTGATGTAGAGGGTGAATATGCTCCAGAATAATATTCAGAAAGGTTATAGGCGGACTTGTATTTGGGTTGTTGTTGAATAGTGTGCAAATAAAAAAACCGACGTTAATTATGCACCAACCCAATATAACCATTTAATATTTATCAGCCATCTTTTCCAGATGCTGACCGCCGCCAGATGCATCACCAACATGCAGGAAGCCTTGCCAAGAGCCTTGCCAATCATCACTGAAGCTATTCCTTTACTCTTGCAAAAGCTCAAACGAATTGAGTACATCGATGTGGCTGAACAGTCACTAATTGCGCTGGAGGTGATGTCTCGAAGAAATGCCAAAAACATCCTATTGGCTGTAATACTTTCTTATTGTTGCTTCCTTCTCCCCTACTTATTGCTTGTTTTTTTTCAATCTAGGGTGGTATTGCGGCAACCATCTCACATGTAGATTTTTTCTCCCTGCCTAGTCAACGACTAGCCTTCCAAATAGCTGCCAATTGTGCTATTTATGTGGGCGCCAATGAATTCGCCTTTCTGAAGGACTGTTTGAGCGATTTGACCCAGCGTCTAAACTTTGTGGATGTCAGTTCATTTTTAGTTCTTTATTTTTGTTGCTCATGCACTTCCCACAAACTAATTTGCTTCCATTTTGTAGGATAAACGGTGTGTGGAGTCCATTTGCACATTCTTTAACCGCTTGATTGAGAATGTCCGTCACCACCCAGAGAAACTCCGTGAAATTGCTGGTGCCAACCACGAGTTCCTCAAAAATGCTCAGCGTTTGGTAAAAAAAAATTTTGGTTTGATTTTTGCGGTAAAAATAGTCAGTTTTACAGTTGACTATACAGCCGTCAACCATCGGATCGAACACTTTCCTGAGCTTGTTGAAGTCAATGCGCTACATGTGCAGCAAGTGTGGAGACATCGCTGTTGGCTTGATAACTATGGACATTGGGCGAACCATCCGCTATTTATTGGTTGGGCCTGAGAAGAGCGATGATGCTAATTCTTCCAGCAGCAATTTTGATATCACTGCTAGACCAGCACAGCAATTACGAGAAATTATTGAGTTGATCGGGTGGGTTTTATTCACTGAAAGTTAAAGAATGACACGTGGCCATTGAGATAAGGCTATAAAACATAGGTGAAACCAATGTCAAAAAGTGGCCGTAAATGTCATTGCTCTTTAAAATACCATAGAAATGTTTTACTTTGACTTAAGAACCCGTATGTGGCCTTGGTTTAACAGCTTCATTTCAGAGAGCTTTTGCCAAATCCGCCAAACACCGAAGTGTTCGAAGTGACCACTCTGCTCAACCATTACATGAACTCAGGCTCTTTCCCCTCGTTGCCAATATCCCTTCGATGTATTGGCAGTCAACTGGTATGCAATCAATGAGTCGGGCACGGAATGGCGTCTGCTTGGCCCTCAAGAAACAGGTGCGTTGGAGCAAGCTAAAGGAAGCAGTGAGCAAATGGCTGTGTTGCAAATGGAGGGCGATGTGTTTGATGTGGATTTCAGCAGAATGTTGAGACGGAGTCAGACTACTGGAATTGAGTCAGCACTGGATCGACGCATCACATCCATGCACAACACCTCAGTACCTCCACCACCGCTGAACAAATGTACATTTAAACATTTGGTGCTACTTAACTAACTTCCCTTCCTTTTATTAAAAATATTCAAATTTTTGCCTTAGTCCCCCCAAGTGGATCTAGAATCCCAACCTTTGTATATTTAAGTAGCGTCGAACATTTCCATTTCTTGATTGACATTTTTTGTGGAATTTCAGATGGTATGGATCATAATGAGATTGACGATCGGGAACTGTTAAAGCGCACCAAGAATGAAATGTTTTTGGAACTGATTGCCATGCTCTTCCCTTTACTTGTAGAGGTGGGAACAGTCTCGGTAAATTTTGCATATTTCTCATATTGATTCAATCACTGTGTTTTCTCTGACATTCTCCGTCACCCTAATTCAAAACAGGTGTCTGTGGAATAGTTTTTGTAACCGGTTTTTCGAAAACTTTTCTTATTCAAGTTGCCGCCCACTTTGCAGCTTATCTCACTAGCTACACACTCACCGGTAGCTTGTCTAAAATTTGTCTGTAGGTCAAAAACACAAGGCCAAGGACACTATTTTGAAAGAAGACGGGCTTTTTTAGAAAAAATTAGGGTTGGGATCATACTTGAACGCAGCGCCGCCAGGTAAAATTGGCCAAGTTGGAGTGCCGGCAGCGAAAAAATTTAGGGTGCCAGCGCCGACGGCCGAAATTTTCTAGGGCGCCGGTGCTTATAAAAGTAGAAAAAGTATATAATTCTAGAAGTTCATAGGAGCCACTAAACAGTAGTTTAGCAATATGCAAACGCCATCAGTTGTTAAAGACATCATTTAAATGAAAATTTTACCATGTTTTAGAAAAAATTTCAAATTTTACCCTTATTTTACTTAAGCCGGCGTGCCGCCTGTTAAAAATGACGTCTCACAAGCGTCGGCGGCGAAATTATTAGAGATTCGGCGCTGCAGCCGGCGCTGACGGCGTAAATAAAACAGTGCCGGCGCTTTTTTATTTTCAGCGAGCGTGCAAGTATGGTTAAGATATCTCCGGAGATATAACCGGCGATTTTATAATTTTCCAGAGGTTTTTCGGAGATTTTCCAAATTTGGAACATCAACCTTTCTGGCATGGAGAACATCAATATTTATACATAAATCATAACAATATCAATCATAATCACCCATAAACCAATTATGGTCATCATAATCAGAGGTTTATTCAATATTTTCTTCCAATGGTTCTTCAACTTCTTCAGTTTCTACCAATTGTTGTTCGTTTCTAGGCGGCTTGAGGAGATTTGCGTGTTCGGTAACAGTATGGAATCATCCCGCCGCCCCACCCCCAGCCAGCGCAAAATTTACTTTTCCTCAAGGGGAAAGGACCCGTCTTATATTGATTACCGTGCTCTAAAACGGCACGGAAACACTTTGGTTTCTGGAAAATCGAATTTTTTTTTGGAATTTCGGTTCCCCAAGGTAAAAAATCTAGAAAAATTCAAAAAAATTGTTTTTTAAATTGGCGCTGAAATATTTTCAAAGAGATTTAGGGCTGTATTAGGAGGGGAAGGGAATAAAAGGGGCCACTTTATGGCAAAAGATTAAAACAGTAAATTTTGGACTAGTTTGGCTGTTTCACCACGTTTTTCATCATGGGCCGTGACAAAAAGATTAAAAAGAAAATCTCCGATTTAAACTTATCGTGGGTTTTGTCTGGGGATATCTCCGAAAATCTCCGGAAAATCTCCGGTGATATCTCCATTAGCCAACCCTAGAAAAAATACGGTAGCGAACTGATCAATTTCAGACATGCTCAAGCCTGCGTTTTGACACACTTCGAGTTATGATGCGAATGATTTACGCAGTAGAGTCGGAGACACAGCTGCAGAAAATCCTGAGTGAAGTGCCCCTGGCCATCTACATCTCAAGCACACTGTCTAGCAACAAGAGTTTGGGTGTGCTTGTGTCAGCCCTCCAGTTGGTGCATATCCTGCTTGAAAAAATACCTCATTTATATGTGCCGTTACTGGAAGCTGAAGGTTTGTTCTTTTCATTTTTCTCTACATTGCAGGTTTTTATAATTCATTACAAAATTGAATGAAAAACAAGCTAAAATCTAAGCTAGATCCAAATTGAAGACCAGACAATTGTGTTTTTTGTGGCTTAATTTAATATTTTGATTCTGCAAATACAGTTTTGGCAATTGGTATCCATACAGTTATTATAGAAATATGTAAAATGGGTCACTGGATTTATATTTTGCCAAAAATATACCTCTAATTTAGGTGTTTTTCACGAGATTCGCAAGCTGATGAAGCCCATTGCTGCCAAACCAGCCACATCCTTTGCCTCAATGGTCACTTCCACCTCTCGTCGGGGTCATGAACATAACAGACGACAGCAACCTACCTTGCCTCCACCCCCTCATCCAGCCCCTAATGCTTCTGACTTGTCCTCTTACTTGGTGGCAGCCTCCTCGTCTGCTAACCAGCAGTTCAACCCGATGCAATCCCATCTAGGTGGACAGCAGCATAATGCCTACTACCAAAACCACACTCTCAGATCTCACCCTCATCTGGATGTGGCAGCCAGTAACTCTGCCTTGCAACATTTCCAACAGCAACTTCAAATGAGTCAAGCTCAGTTGGCTGCTGCTGCCGCTGGAGGGATGCTTGGTGGAGTTGGGTCTCAAGCCCAACCAACCAGCTTCTTCAATACTAACATGATGCCTGGTGTGATAAATCAAGGTAAGCTATAATTTTCTGTACAGTCGCCTCTCGATATAGGACCAACACTTCAAGTTCGACCTTCAGCTGAGTCCGACACTTTTTCGGGCCACTTAAATGTGATTCGTCAGTCTAGTCCAAAAAATCGAAGAATTTTGATTTTACCGATAATTTCTGAAAAAGCAATAACTATTACCGGCAAGACCTGAGGCTCTCGATGTAGGAAAACCGACTTTTTAAAAGGTTTGCTCATATATTTTACAGGCAAAATTTATTAATTTTTCAGAAACGACTGTTAAAATCAAGAACCTTGCGATTTTTTAGACTAGACTGACGGCAAAAAATGCCAAAAAGTGTCTAAAAATGTCGGACTCAGCTGGGGTCGAACTTGGGGGGTTGGTCCTATATCTAGGGGCGACTGTACTCCATTTTGTGCATTGGGTCGAATAGTTGTACCCAATAGCCAGCTGTTTTCATATTTTCTTGTGTTTTAGTCAATAACCCGAACATGCCGACTGCCGAGATGTTGATGGCCAGAGCCCATGCTGCTTTCCCTAGTCTTTCTTCAATGGCTTTGCCGGTGAGCACATTTTTAATTCGAAATATTTTATCCCAACCATTGAATTGGCGTTGCAGCCTCCATTGCCAGTTTACGTGCCCAGCTCCTCCACCCAACAACAACATCAGCAACAAATGGCTGCAGCAAGTGATGCTCTAGCAGCAGCTGCCACTGCTGCATTGGTCCCTCCGCCACCCAGCTCCTCCACCACCAACCACATGCCCAATTCATCTGCCTTAAAACAAGCAATTGTGGACAAACTTCAAGAGTTTGTGTCCTCGGAGTCAGTCCAAATTATACAGAAATACACGGTGGGAGAGAATGCAATCAAGTATGGAACAGACAAGGGCGGCACTGGAGATGGTCTACTGGAGTTACTGGCTGGCATAGCCCAGCAATTGAGCACTCACCACAGGGATGTGGGATGTGACCCTCTGAATGCACTCAAGAAGGTGTTGGTGGAACACGAGATTAGTGCTTTTCAGCTTAACCATAGTGGTATTACTGCTGCTCTGAACACTTACTTGACTGACCAGACCAATGTGGTGGTGCCACCGAGGAAATTACGCCTTAGACGCTTTGCTGCCTTGTTTATGATGCTGGATGTGAGTGAATTTTCGGGGGGATTATACTAATTTCGTTTAACTGGCTTACCCAAGTTTTTTCAGAAAAAAATTCCTATAATTTTTGCCTTTTCTGTGTATTTTCTGAAAATTTACGATTTTTCTCACACTGCTCGGCTCATTTTGTACCAAACTTTTCTTTTGTCTTGTTCTATTCAATTTTCTGACATTTTTTACAAAGCGATAGCACCATCGTGTAGCACTCCGATTCTAGTTTATAAATATAATTTCTTGCAAGATAATTAAAAAATATAGAACAAAAAATTAAAAGTATGAACCAAATTATTTTTGATCTCGTCCACAATCTTAATTTTTCTATATTAAATGGGCAATACTTTTTTGTACCAAATTTACTTCTTTTTGTAACAAATCTCCTTTTTTCTGTACCAAACCTAATTTTATGTCCAAGACCAAGCAAATTTTACAAAATTTTGCGAGAATTCAAATTTTATAGTCTGAAAATGACTTGGATTGCTCAGAGTCCCACCTCAGAGCGGCCAGAAGCCCCTCGGTTTGGTTTTTTGGCGGTTTACTAAGGGGGGGGGGTAAACTTTGTGCGAAAAAGCGATAAGTTAGATGGGCTTAATCACTCAGAGTTACAGGTTTTTGGTAGTTTTAAGTGGTTCAGGGTGTAGCTCTGAGCGATTAAAAAGTATTGCCCATATTAAATTATGCTTTACCTTTTTCTATGTATTAATTTTTAATTATTTTGCAAGAAATTATATTTCGTTAAAAAAGACAGTTGCAGGGCTACACAATGGTGTTATCACTTTGTAGAAAAGTTCAGAAAATTAAAGAAAACAAGACTAAAGAAAAAATTGGCACAAAAAAAGCACTGCCCATTTCGATATTCGAAAAAACTTTTAAGGGGCATGCCGACGCTAATAAGAGGTGGTGCCGGGGAATTTGAAATTTTTCTCTAATCATTGAACTTCTGTACGGATTTCTCAACTTGGTTTCTAACAAAACCATACCTAAAATTAAATTCTACGCTTTTTTGAAAAATCCGTACAGAAGTTCAATGATTAGGAAAAAATTTTAAATTCCCCGGCACCACCTCTTATTAGCGTGGGCATGCCCGCTTAAAAAACATTTTTATCTTTTGCGTTTCAGGCGGATACTCTTGAACCACATATAAGCAGCAAAGAGAGCTTAGCTCCATTTGAACGCTTGGTCAGCAAGGTTCTTTTGGCAATTGGTCAACTGGAGCGATTTCAAGTCAAGATAACCAACTTAAGTGGGATACAGTCGGGTGGAGGGGGTGGTACACCTATCAGCCATGCAACTGGAGCATCTGGTCTATTGAACGCCTCAGCTCTGACTTCAACCACATATTTAAGAGGAGCGCAGGCTTTGCGTTTCTTCCAAACTCACCAGATCAAATGCAGTTTGAAGAGACACCCCTCTTGCAAGCAACTCAAGGAGTGGAGACATGGAAGGGGGTCCATCAAGGTCGACCCTTTCACGTCCATATCAGCCATTGAACGGTACTTGGTGGACAGAGGTATTGGAGTGGCCAACCAGCCAGCTGAGGGCGACTCTTCCGACAATGAAGACATCAGTGATGAAGAACAGGTTGGTCTTTTTGCAGTCAAATAAGAAGTAGTCCATAATATTATCAAGATCAATAGGTAATACTCAAAGTCAAAGTTAAAATTTAGCAATATAATCAACTCAGTGGCACAACTCCCTACATAAGATAGTCCCTTGAATTTGATCCCCATCCGGGCCCGACAATTTCTACCCTAAATTTAGTTGATCAGTTAAAACCAAAAAGTTTAAAAAACCCCAATTTCCCCCGGCATTTTTGTAAATGATCACAGTTTTGCCATTAAGATCGGCAGGGGACTTTCAACCTTCCAAGCGAGGTTGAAAAATAAACGGCCTGGGTCGATTAATCGAAAAGATACAAAATTTATCTATCTGAGTGGACTGTTGTGTCTTTTCGAGTTTTTTTTTGCAAATAGGAAAACTCCAAAAAAGTTCCGATTTAAAAAAAACTAAAAAAAATATTTGCTTAATTTTTTCTGCTTGCAATTTACCAATTACAGGACCTAAGCTACCAGTCTTCAGCTGCCTCTTATAACGGACGCATAGAGCTATATATTGGGGAGCAAAAGATCCCCTCAGACATTTCCATCCTTCAAGCCATCCGACAGTTCTCCTTGCCCCACGAAGAGGACACACAAGAGACCATTCCATCGTCCATCTGGATAACTGCTCACACTCTTTACTACAGAACGGCTGAGGCATCTGTAGCCAGCAATATCAGCAGCACAGCAGTCGACCCATCCATCTATATTGGGAGTGCTTCAGCCTCCAACTCTGGAGCCAGTTCCCCCTCGACCTCCACCAGAAGTTCAACTGCCGCTGTTGTAGGAGGCTCTTCTAGTCGTACTCTAGGAGCCACTTCATTTGCCCCCACCACAAGCAGCAGTGGGACGGCAGCAGCAGCAGTTAGCAGTGACAACAGCAGTAGCAGGCCAGTATCCTCACCGCCAACCAGAAAAATGCCAAGAATGCACTACAAGTTGACTAGCTCTATTAGTGGGACAGCCAAAAAGGACAAGTATTCAGCCAGTGTGACCAAGAATAATGCTGTCTATAGAGGTAGTCACTTGACAATTGCTGCTGTTTAATTTGCATTTTATGATTTGTTTAGATGGTCATCCACCCAAAAGAGAGTGCCCATTAGAGACTTACTTAAAGAATGAGCTTAGCCACGAGTTGAATGACCCTGCTGTGGGATGTCTGATCTTGTTAAAGACACTTTATGGATTGAACAAATTCTGGTGGTCATTGTTTGATGGTGACCAAGACTACTACTCTCCACCCTCTCATTCTGCTATTCTACCTCTCAGGTTAGTTGTTACCCACAAAGGTATATATACAAATATATGTGCTGTTTAGTGTGTTCCATTCGTCCAAACTCAACTCCAAGGTCTCTCGTCAATTATCAGACTTTTTGTCAGTGGCTACCCAGCAGATTCCCAAGTGGACAACCGATCTCGTCAAAGCTGTGTAAGTTAATATATTTCTCATTGATACCTTTCGCTAATAATGACAGGCAAGAAGGGAATTAACCAGTTTTTGGAAATTACCTAATGAAGCCGCGGACCGAGGTTTCAAGTCTAAATTCGACCCAAGAGAGTCGAGATCTTTTTTCTCTCTAAAAATGGATCAAATTGAATTGCGGCAGGACATTTGTGACATCCAGCACCTAATTTATAGCATCTAACAAATCCACACCCACTTTTGCTTACCCAAGACTAAAAAACATAATTTTTTTCTACTTTGCACAGTAAGGTCAAAAATTACGAAAAAGCCCCAAAATAACTTAAATTTGTGATTTTACACACAAAATTGACCTAGTGTGAGCAAAACTAAGATTTCACAAATAAGGTGCTGCATCCCACATACAGTCTACAAAAACTAGGTAGAGAAATTCGGCGCCAAAAATGCTGCAAACTTTGCTATGACATTCTTTAATCACAATAACCTATTTCAGGCCATTCGCTTTTCCATTCATCACACGCCGTAACTTGCTATATTGCACCTCCTTTGGAAGAGACCGTAAGTTGTTATTGGCCCTTTATTCTTTTTGAAATATTTAACATTTTCGCAGGAGCTTTAATGCATCTGGTGAATGAGGGCACGGGAGATGACCATGACGGCGAATCCACCAGTCGACTAATCCCTAGACTGGAAAGGCGGAAAGTATCCATCAATCGCACTAACTTGCTAAAAGATGCCCAGCAGACACTTACTCAATTGGGCTCTTCAAAGTAGGCTGACATCAACAGCAACAACAATAAACCTTGCTTTGTTTTTAGAGCTATGCTTGAAGTCGGATTCGATGGCGAAGTGGGCACAGGTTTCGGACCTACACTCGAGTTCTACTCTACCCTCTCAAAGGAAATCCAGAAACACTCTCTAAAGCTGTGGTATGGCAAGGCTCAGAAATGTGCTGAACATGAAATGGACGGTAAGTCATTTCCATTATTTTAGCAAAATTAGATGCTACCTACTCCTCTTATTTTGCGGTAAGAGAGTATTTATTCTCATAAAGCCACATACAGCTTTATTTTTAAACCTCCTTGAGAGCATAGAGAACATAATTTTTAAAAGTACAAAAGATGATAGATGGTTTCCAGTCCGCCATCCGTGTGTTTTTGTTCGGCAGACGGCCTGCCGTACTGATTTTGTTCTCGAATATGCAAACTCTCACACGAAAATATAAAATTACAAAGCCGAAATTAAATCACACACCGAAATACATAGGCAAATATGCAGAAATTACGGGGACATACAATCAGATGTAAGTCAAAAGGAAATCTAAACAAAACCTTACGGATGACGAAAAATAACGCCAGCGACGAAATCATGGCCGTTTAAAAATTGGGACCGCAACGAAACGACGGTCAAACTTGTGATACGTACCGGAAAAAATGCCAAAAACTTCTTTACAGGACCATGGCCACCTGTTTTAAATTGTCCCCGCCAATTCAAAAATTTTTGCTTTTGAACTTCTGTACGGATTTTTCAGCTTGGTTTCTACAAAACAATGCCTAGAACTTGATTTTAGGTAAAGTTTTGTTAGAAACCAAATTAAAGAATCCCTACAGAAGTTGAATGATTAGGAAACTTTTTTGAATTGGCGGGGGACAACCGTTGTCGTAGACGGCAATAGCCCTTTAAGAACTTCACAAAAGACAAATATGTGATCGTTTATTTAGACTACGATTACAGTTGATTTCGGTATGCAGAGAAATATTCTAGTAAAGAACTTCATTATACTTCCTTATCGGCACTTCATTCCCTTCATTGGCTGCTCTGACGGTTCTTATCCTTTATCCCGACCCCACCCTAATTTTAAAGGGTACCGGGACACTGGAAAATAGCTTAAAAGTATGGAAATTGAACAAATTTTTGTCAGCTTGGTCCTACTGCACAAAGAAACTCTGGTATGCATGCATGTTTTATGCTGCCAAAAAGGCGAATCAACTTATTTGTGTCAAAATAAAAATAAAGTTCAACAATCAAAACTTGGGTGGGGTTGGGATAAAGGATAAGAACCGCTCTGACTCCCAATCATAGGCATCAGTCGACTTAATAGCATGGTCAACGCAAATCTGAAACAGAAGATGTGATCTCCAAAATAAAGAGTATTTTGTAGAATTTCACTTGTTCCAGTATTCCGATGAAGACGTTATATTGAGGTTCATCTGAGAAAAACATCAAGTCAATTCTGTTCAGGACTCTCTTGAATGAAGGAGGGCTTTCAGCCAAGAATGAAGCACGAGACTGTACGAGCTCTGATCTTCTGCAGATGGACTTGTCCACGATCTAAAGATAAATTTGAGTATGGAAAGGGAGAACGCGGAAAATATTCTCACCTATTTCGTTTTGCCAAGGCAGCTTTCCTATCGTTGCTTCGATTAGCATGTAGAATCCAACCGATCTTCATGGCGGCTTTTTGAGACAGATTCCTAAAATAAAAATAAAAATTTTGTGGCATTTCAAATTGCTCACTCTTTGAAGTGACCAGCTCGTAAACGACTCCAAAATCTCCTTCGCTGATGACCGAGAGCAATTCGTAACCAATGAAAAAAAATTAAACCATGGTCTAGTCGGGCTATGCCCGAGCATTTATGGCTATTTGAACTTTAATGATTTGGATTTAAATAGGATTCAGACCTTCTTGTTTATCTCCTATGCACCGTCCGTCCTCGGGCCGTCATGTTTTGTATAATGATGCAGGCCATCGACCCTGAAGAGAATGTACTTTGTTAAGCTAAATTGTTTTTAGAATCAGGCGACAACGAATACACAACCAGCGAGAACGGTCTATACCCTTGCATCTACCGCCCTGCCAGTTCCAAACAAATGGATGCTCGTCTCAAGAAATTTGAGTTCTTTGGTCGTTTGCTGGCGCAGTCCTTGCTGGACTCTAGAATGGTACTGGCTTTTAAAAATAAATGTTGTGAAAAAATTTCAATCTTGAATGATGTTTAGTTGGATATTCCCATAGCATCTACTTTCTTCAAATGGGTGATTGGGGAAGAGCACTCTTTGGGACTGGACGACCTGGAGGTGTTGGAGCCGACCCTCTACAAGTCCCTGCACAATATGTCCTCTATGAGTGAACTGGACTTTGATGGACTGGACACGGTTGGTTACCAGCTTTATTGTGTAAATAAGTTAAAAAATAATTCATTCTAGTACTTCTTGTTCCCTGGTGAAAACTCTTTCGAAATGGTCAAGGGAGGAAAGAATGCCCTGGTCAGGAAGTCCAACTTCAAGCAGTTCGTTGAGGTTTGTCATCATTTTTGAACTCAAAACATATAAAAAAAACAATCTTTTAGCTGGTCTGCTATTGGAGACTGGTTGAGGGTGTTCGGCCGGAAATGGAGGCTGTCCGTCGAGGACTTCAAACAGTCGTCAACACTGACTCCTTGAAAATATTTTTCCCTGATGAGTTGGAACAGCTGTTTTGCGGTTGCCCTGAAAGCGGTCAAGATGACAAAATATGGTCTAAGTCAGCTCTGCAACAAGCCATCCGACCTGACCACGGATTTTCTCATGACTCTGTGCAAATTGGCTGGTTGGTGGAGATGCTCAACACCTACCCTAATGAAAAAGTAAGGATATTATTTGAAATTATGGTTATTCTGCGAGACTAAAACAGTGTAGCAAAAACCTTCGACTTAGCTTTTCATTGCTTACTTCTGGAAGGGGTCTCTGCTAACCTGCTCACACTTGAAATTGCCCAAATTGTTATAATTGTAAAGAAACCACAAGTTTTACGAAATTCGAACGGATTTTAGTCACTCTAGGGGAAGGTTGAAAATTATCGAGCATGACCTGTAATTGGAATGAATCGGAAAGACAAGCAATAAACCAGAGAAGCTTGATATATCTTGCCAAAATTTATATTGCAAAATTTCAATTTTCGGGCACGAACTGAAATCGATATACCGTATTTTTTCTAATAATCCCCCGGCGGATTCTTTTTTCAACTTCTGAAAAATCTTGGAACTGCAATTAAAAATGGCCTTAACTCTGAAATCCTAGTCGAAAAATGAGAGGGAGGATTATTAGAGAAAATGCGGTGAACTAACCACTACCTACAATAATTAATTTTCAGCGTCGAAAGTTCCTGCAATTTGTGACTGGCTCTCCGCGACTGCCTGTGGGTGGTTTCCGCTCGCTAAACCCACCACTCACTGTGGTTCGCAAAACAGCTTCTTATGGAAACAGTGAGCATGAGCTGCCCTCAGCTATGACATGCTATAATTATCTGAAAATCCCTCCCTACGAGACCTATGCCACTTTTGTGGAGCGCTTTGATGTGGCCCTGCAGTTCATTTACAGTTTTCACTTGACTTGACAGTTATACATACACACAAATATACCTATGTTTTTTCTTTCTTTTTCAATCTGTGAAAAGTTTTTCTTTGCTGAATTCTTTCCCTATCTTTTGTATATAAATTGCTGTAAATTGAGATATGTAGCAACAGCAGTAGTACTAGTTTCAATGAGTTGATTACAAACTATGAGAGGTTTTAACAATTTTATGGCTTTGTATCAAAATGTATAATTTTAGCTTTGTAAAATTGCAAAATAAAATTTTCGCTTAATTATATTCTTGGAAGTGCATATTATAGAAATTGTGAGTCTACTAAAGTCGCATAAAGTGTAAATTGTACCTCAGTTAATTAAATTTGATATCAAACTTTTTCAATTTTCGGACCAGAATCATCAAATAAAAGTTGAAAAAAAAGTCAGAATATCGGGAAAAATGGCCATTATATAGACGCTTGAATCGAGTCGTAGCCTTTTAACCCCTTTTCCACTGTTTTGAACTCGCAACTTTTTTTAGTTTTAGTTTTTTTTGCTGTTTACGCCTTAGGTTTAAGCCCGTCCTAACGTGCGCTACATACCCTGCGCCTAAGGCTCCACCTCTGTTAAAAAAAGATTCACCTAACAGTCGAAAATAAATAAAATTAAAAAAAAGGCGCGAATTCAAATGAAGTGGAATAAAGAGGACAAAAGTAGCTACGCCGCTTGAAGCTCCATACCCATAGACTGAGAGTAAATTCCATGTTGTTTAGCGCGGAAAGGGCTGTAAAATTGTCTGTTGGTCACATTTTGTATTGGGTTGGTCCATAAGTTCGCGGGTGGTTATAGATGGTAGTTAACATTTTCATATGCCTTTCAAACTTTTTTATTTATCTACATATTTAACTCACTAACCGATGGGTTTCACTATTGAGTATTCATTAAAAAAACTGGATCGATATTGTTTGTTACAAGATTACAGTTGCGGACAATTGATAGTACACAAACAATTGTTTTTTATATTTGGCGATTTTTCATGGAAAATTTTTATTCTTTTCAAAACGAAATATGCAGTCTTGTAGCGCTTTTCCTGCTCTACAAATCTGTATAAATGCTTTTTCAAGCAGCAGCTATTCAATCGACAAGTTAGTCCGTGTTTTGACGACATCCGTTTTTTAGCCCGACAATTGATAGTACACAGGCACAAATTCAAGGTAATTTATTCAAAACAACATAACAAAATCAACATTTAATATTTTGTAGCATATCCATTAGAGTCTATAACGGCCTTGCACCTTCTTGGCATTGATTCCACCAACTTTTCCAATCGCTCTTTGGAATTTCGAGCCACTTCTCTTGCACGGCATTGAACAACCCATCTTCTTTCTTGAATTTGCGACCACCGATCCTTCTTTCTGCTTCACACCACAAATTTTCGATCGGATTCAAGTCAGGAGATTGAGAAGGCCATTCGAGAACCACGATTCCATTGTCTGCTAGCCATTTGGTCACCGACTTTGCCTTGTGCTTTGGATCATTGTCGTGTTGGAAAATCTGAAAGTACTGTTAAACAAACTCATTTTTCAGAAGCATACCCAATCTTGCTTCATCGAAGTCCTCGCGTAAGGAAGCATTGTAGCCAATAGAAGTTCTCTGTACTGTATTTGATCCATTCTTCCATTAATTCGATGCAGAGGTCCGAGCCCATGCCAAGAAAAGCATCCCCATACCATGATGTTTCCACCGCCAAATTTGACTGTTCCTTTGTGTACCTCGGATCGAATCTTTATTTATCGGACGACGAACGTATCCTTTCCCATCGCTTGCAACCATGTTAAACTTGCTTTCATCCGACCACAGCACCTTCTTCCAATCATCCGCTGTCCAATCCAGGTGTTCCTTTGCAAATGCCAACCGAGACTTCCTATTCTTTTCTGAGATCCACGGTTTCTCTGCTGGACGAAGTCCGAAAAGCCCTGCCTGAATATTATACAAATAAAGCAGAATAGCTGGAAATGTAAATACAAACCTCCACAAGACGACGCTGTACAGTTCGCACGCTGATATCGACCAAGCCAAGCTCTTCACGAATTTCTGGAGCAGTAAGAACTGGATTTTCCTTTGACTTTCGAGCAATTCTACAGTCTGTTCTAAATGTGTAGGAGATTAAAATGCACAAAATCATCAACAAATAAACCTATTGTCAGTTGATCTTGGTTTTCCACCAGTTTTGAACGCTACTGGATGCTTGACACGGTTGTAAATCTTCCAGACACCTTTCTTCGTCATTCCCACATGCTCGGCAATTTGATCGAATGTCCATTTTTCGTCGTTGTCACGTAATCGCACAGTTAACTTCTCGAGCCTTTCATCACATCGTTGTGGAGCCATTTATAACTAAAACATACAAAATTACACTAATCAGAATGCACAACACAACAAAAGAGACTGTGTGTACTATCAATTGTCGGGCTAAAAAACGGATGTCGTCAAAACACGGACTAACTTGTCGATTGAATAGCTGCTGCTTGAAAAAAGCATTTATACAGATTTGTAGAGCAGGAAAAGCGCTACAAGACTGCATATTTCGTTTTGAAAAGAATAAAAATTTTCCATGAAAAATCGCCAAATATAAAAAACAATTGTTTGTGTACTATCAATTGTCCGCAACTGTATATTAGAGCTACAAGTTAGAGTTACAAGATTATAATTTTCCTGCATAAATTTTGCTTTTTGAAGCCCATCAAACAATATCGACCCAGTTCTTGTAATAAATTTCCCATAGTCAAACCCATCAGTTAGTGAGCCGACTAGGTAAATAAATAAAAAAGTTTGAAACACATATGGAGATGCTAATTGTCGTCCATAATCACCAGCGAACTTCTGGACCAAACCAATAGCTAAAATTCAGGGCTATATAATGAAATTTTTCAAGCCACATATCACTGCATTTTTTAAAAATAAAATTCGTTTACTCTCACTCTGCTTTTTGCTCAAATGAAAATGAGTGAAAGACAGAGTGAGAGTAAATGCATTTTTATTAAATGATGGGTACATGATGTACCGTACATCTACTGTCCGTATATGGTCACGCATGGAAATTTCTAAAATTCAAATTTAAGGGCTGCTAGTTCGAATCTCTCTAGGGGCTTATTCTATGTTTTTTCATATTTTTTTACAAGTTAGGTATCAAATTGATCCTTAGGTTCTTACGAACACAACTAGACAACCAGCGGTGTTACAATTGTTGAAGCTAAGCCTGGGTAAAATTTTTAAACCTGCTTCTAATATAAATAGTCGAAAAATCCGATACCCACTTTTCTACACACTTTTCTATACAAAAGATTTTTGGGTAGTTCTGAGTCTATTATTTTGCTACATTCTTTAAAAAGTCAATAAAACAGGTAGAGAGAATATAAAACAAATTATATGGCTTCTAGTTGTGCTTCTTTTATCTTGACAATGATTTGCAGCAAATTTCAAAATTAATGCAGTTTATGACAATAAAACAATCAGAAATTATTTCACTCAATTCATCTATATTTTTTACAATAGAACACTGTAAATTTAATTCAGTTACTGAACAAGTGTGAAAAAACATAAGTGTGCAGCGAAAGGGATTTGAACCAGCGGCTTTTAAATGTGTTTTAATTTGAATTTTAGACATTTCCATGCGAGACCAGATACGGACAGTAGATGTACCCTCCCTTTAAAATTTTTCAGTGATATGTGGCTGGAAAAATTTTCATTGTGTAGCCCTGAATCTAAGCTGCAAAAAGTGGTCAACAGAAAAAAAATTTATGTCCGAAAAAAGTTTACAGCCCTTCCCGCGTTAAAAAACATGGTATTTACTCCCAGTCATTGGATACGGGGCGTAAATTCACAACAGCTATTTGTACTACAGGTGAAAGTGTTTCCATTACTTTTCAAGCTTTTTATGTGCCCTTCTAAAATATCCACATATCTTTTTCATATATCCAAGTATCACTGATAAAAAGTTTTATGCATTAGGCACTATTAAAGTTTTTTGAAATAGTTTTATTTGTTATTCGGTCATTTATTTAGAATGTATAACAGATTGTTCATAACAATGAGTGAAATTTATAATAACAATGCTGGTTGGTTCATAACTCATTTTCATCCACTAATCGCTCCTGTTCCCCATTCTGCATATACTGTTCTTCTGTCCAATTGTACTGACTCAATGGCTCATTAGCGGAAATAGTTGGTACGGCACTGGATGTTGCAGTAGATCCCAAATTAAGTTGAGCTGTGAGTAGGTTGTGTTGACTACCTCTTGCTGCTTGCCTCATAGCTCCTCCACCTTCATTGCCCCCTGGACGTTCAATGCTGGACCTCCTTGAGCTACCACCTCCTGAGAATCTAGAAGGGAAACCGATGGGACGTAGGTTGAAGCGACTAGCCGACATGGAGGTTGTGGATGGACGATGTACAGCCATCCTGTTACTTCCACCACCTCTCCCACCACCTCGACCACCTAACATTGACAGCGCTCCTCCACCACCACTGGTGGCCAATGGGTCGCCAGGCTGTCCGCCATGGAATTGTGAGTAGTAGTAAGGGTCGTGTCTGGTCATCAGAGGGGCTAGCACTGGAACCTTCTTTCGTTGTTGAGGTAATAGAGGTTGGCGAGCTGCACAACTGCACAAGGGAGCCTTTTCATTTGGTCTTGGTGCTGCTTCCTGTTTGGTGCCTTGATTCTCAGTAAATGTGTCATCTTCATCTTTTGGTTCGGCTGTATTTGCTTAATTTTATACTCTTTTTAAATTGAATAAAGCAAGAGCATTTTTATCTTACGAAAATTTTTAAAGTTTTAGTTTCTGGGAGAGATGGGGGGTAGGTGTTGGTGATTGGCGGTAAAATTCAGAGAGGAAAATTTGCAATTTATCGGATTTGCGATGTTTTTGATAAATTCGTTTTCAAACTTTTCATACCAAAAAGAGAAAATTGTTCCCTATCATGTGGTATGAAAACTTGAAATGCAATAAAATTAAAAAAGTTGTGTAAAAAACTTCGCATAAATTTTTTTGGGATGTTTTTTTCAACGTCTTTAGTAAAATCTAAGTGTTGTTTGACTTAAATTTAAAATACCACATTGAAATTTCATAAATTTTACGGCTATATTTTAGAATAGCTAAAAGAGTTTCATGAAACTGAAATTAAGAAGTCTGTTCACATTTCGCGAAAACTAATATTTGCAAAAAGAACAATGGTTAATTAACCTGTCAAAAGCTTAAACTCTTCCCAAAGATTGTCGACCACTTCTGTGCACGCAAGCACACCAGCATGTATGGTGAGCATACGAAGCACAAACACTCCATCCATTTTGATGTATTTTTGCACAAACTTAATTTGGAAATACTTTACAGTAATAAACACTGCTACTACAACTTTTAATGGCTCCAATTCCAGTAGGGAGATGGAAGTGGGCAGTTTTAAACATTTTTGCTAACTGATTTTCATATAATTTAAGGAATCTAAAGCGTCTTTTCCATAATTTAGGTTCGTCCACACGATAAAAATCCCCCATTAGATATGGAAAATAAACGTCCTGCGAGTCGACCTGCCACCTTATATCTCAGACATTCCATCTTCACCTGTAATTCCATTGGAGCCAGGCCTTATACCTCTTCCAACTCTTCTGCATACAGCTCCCTTTTGAAACCAATATCTGCGAGCTCTAGACGACGAGCAATAAAGCTAAAATCACAAAACACACAGTTAAAATATTCAAATTTCTCATTAACATAGGACTTAGGGTCAGCTTCAGTTTATGTTAATGACAAGAAGTTTAAGAGGTTCCAATTGTACTGTATGCAATATAATCTACCTCATCCTGGCTTCACTTGGTATCATTCTCAACAACCAATTAAACAGACTGAAGATGGAGAAAGCCATCAGGAAGGAGTACCATATCCAAAGCATAATAAATACCTTACAAATTAAAACTAAATTTACGTTTTATAAAATATACCATCTCACCTTTTCTGTGAAAATATTGATGATAAGGACACATTGGACTGTGTGCTTCTGGACGGTCCCCAGAATGCGCACATCCAAGTCACAGTAGGTGACTCGGGGAAAGTTGCCAGAGTCGCTCATAAAATAGCATCATTTACGTGATCAAAATCAATAAATCATTAAATAAGGTCACACCAAAAGGTTACCATGCTGCAAAACAATCAAATTAGATGTTACTGCCTTCATATATCCAAGTATGATAACCTTTTCCTTGAATCAGGTCCTTGAATACTCCCCATCCATAGTAATCATACTCATCCGTTTGCAAGAAATGATTCATCAAATATGCCTTAAATAATACATACAGTCAAACCTCTATATAACGGCACCTACAGTCAAACCTCTATATAACAGCACTCTATATAACGGCACCACCCATATAACGGCACCTATGGCAGCGCAATTTGGTTGGCCAAGAAGAAAAGTCAAAGGGGGAGACCCTCGATATAACGGAACCTCTATACAACGACACCCTCTATATAACGGCACCCAGCGGGAAAACGACCCTCTATATAACGGCACCTAGCTGGAAACAAAACCTCTTGTTCAGTACCCTTTCGATTTTTGTGTTGAGACGAAAAGGTTTTTTCTTTCTCAAGATGAAAATGAATTTTGAATCTGCGTTATTCATTTCTTTAAACTAAAAGTTTCCTTCCTGTCTCCCGTGACACCTCTCACATCACCCAACTCCACCTAATCATCTTCAGAGCTCCAATGAATACCCCAAAGAAGCGCCGTGTTCTCACTCTGGAAGAGAAGAAAGCGATCATAGAAGCAGCCAAAGAAGAGCCCAATCAGACGAAGCTGGCCAAGAAGTTCGACATTCCACGAGGCACACTTCAGGGGATTCTCAACGACAAGGAAGCGATTCTTCAGGATATCGATGATAAAAGCAAGGCGAAGCGCGCGCGTCTCACAACAGGCCAGAATCTGGAGCAATCGATGTGCGCGCACTGGACGAATGGCAGCTAAAGGTTTTGCAAGACTCGTTGGCTTCTTTCTCCCCACATGACGTCTTCAATGCAGATGAGACAGGACTCTTTTGGCAGTTGCTTCCGAACAAGACGATGGCGTTCAAGGGTTAGTGTTTCAGTTCCAGTTATTTTCTCCGCTTTGTTTATTCCACGATTACAGATGAGAAGTGCGCAGGTGGAAAGAAGAGCGAAGAGCGCATTACCGTCCTTGTTGGTGCCAACATGGCTGGATCGGAGAAGCTCCCTTTACTGATCATCGGGAAATCCGCCAAACCAAGATGCTTCAAGAATGCCAAAGTTCTTGTGGAGTACAAAGCCAACAAGAAAGCCTGGATGACGAGTAATAATTTAAATTTATTTGCCGATGTTTTACCAGTTAATTCTTTTCTGACCTTTTAGGCGCAATCTTCGAACCCTGGTTAAAGACATGGGACAAGAGGCTTGGGAATGAAGTAAGGAGGGTCTTACTGTATCTCGACAACTGTTCATCGCACTCGCCAAAGATCACTTTGCGCAATATCACACTGAAGTTTTTCCCGCCGAACACCACAGCAAAATCTCAGGTTTGCTTTTTCTTATGGTCTTAGGGTGTCATTAAAATTAGATTTTCAGCATATGGACCAGGGCATCATTCAGAATCTCAAAGGTGCACTACAGAAAATTCTTGCTTCGTGAGTGGATTAAGGCGATCGATGAGAGCAGAGAGTACCGCTTCAATCTTCTCAACGCACTTCACTTGCTCCGAAGGTCCTGGGATGAGATAAAGCCGGAGACTATCAAGAACTGCTTTAGGCATGCTGCATTTCTAATCAGCGATGAGGTAAATCATACATTTGCCTCTGATCGTTGGGTACAGACTAATTTTGGTTATGGATATTCCAGACTGACGCAGGATCAACTGAAATTGAAGAGTCGACTGATGGGATTCTCGAGACTTGGGAAAGTCTAAAAAGAGCGCGGAAGCATCGATGAGCATATCAGCATGGAGGATTTCGTCAATGTCGACAAGGAAGTGATAACAGGTTAGACCTATTTTTCTCTTCTTGGCTTAAGTCTCCTCAATCGTGTTCATTTATAGGCGGGGCACTCTTACTTGGTGAAATTGTTGACGACTGCCTGGAAACCGATGAGAATGGGGACAATGAGCCAAGTGACTGTGAACTGATGGAGGAGAACGAGGAGGAAGTCGAGGATTTGCCGGTAACAATTCTAGAAGCCCAACGTGCCCTACAAATTGTCCGTCAATACGTGGAGAAGAATTTTGATGATCCCATCACCCTGCGCCTCACCGATGGACTCGACGAAGCCTTCTATCAAGAGAGGGAGAAAAAACAGAAGCAAAGCAGACTCACCGATTTCTTCAAGCCTGATCAATAGTTGTTTACAGAATGTTGTTGCTTTAGTTGAATAAATCCTCTGGTTTGAACTTGTGCTTCTTAGTCATTTCTTTTCCGTGTGCTTATCTTACGCGCAACCCTTTATATAGCGGCACTCCTTGATAAATTTTGTTAACCGGCCCTCGATATAACGGCACCTTCTATATAACGGCACCCTCTATATAACGGCACTATTGTTCGGTCCCTAAGGGTGCCGTTATATATAGGGTTGACTGTATACCTAAGAGATTATCCGCAAGTATAGATCCCGCACTTTATGTATTTTACGATTACTGCTTCAAAAAAGGACCATATTTAGGGACCCCTAAGGCTGCCGGGACTATAGCCCCCTGATCAGGTTTTTAAGAAAACACTTTAATATAAAAACACTGTAAAAATCGGAAACGGTGTAGGTAAAATAAGCTCTGAGAAGGGGGGTCTTTAGTCCCCTCCCTGCCAGAAATTTCTGGTTACACCTCTGCAAATGCCTAGTGAAAACTTGGCGAAAACAAAACTTTGTCAAACGTTTGTCTTGTCAAGCATGACTCAGCTATTAGGCCTAATAAGCCCCTATAGGGCAGTAATCAAAACATTTTTTAGTTAAATTTGCTTGCTAATAGTCCTATTGCAAATTCTTCTTTTGGTAAATCTCGTTTTTGCCGAATCTTTATGAGCCGATAAAACCGAAACCGAAGAAAATGTCAAATAGTAACAAATTAATGGTCGCTGTATAAATCAAGTTTACATTTCTTGGCAGCAAACATAGAGAAACCAGTCACAAACCTGAGCCATTACATTGGCCAAAAATAGCAGCTTCACGCTTAAGTAAAGGAAAGTTAAATAGGCTTCATAGAAGCGAAGGTTGATAAGACGACTCCACAAAGAGTAGTTTTGTCTGACATTTAGCCGGTCGTATTTGACATAGTCTGGAGGGGTCGAATCACCACTACTTTTCACATTCCATCTAAATCTGTGACGAAAGGCAGCTGACAGATGCACAGATATTCCTCTGAGATTAGCGTCCCTATGCCCTAAATACACCCAACATCTCCAATTTTTTCAATTAAATAAATGTAAAGTAGCTTTACTTTGCTGAATATTGGAGGGATCAATGGCGAAAGCAACCACCTCCTTCAGCACAATCCCTGATTTGGCGTAAAACAGACGCCATATCAAACATGGAGAGTAAAAAAAGAACGCAGATAGTACCAGGAAGAAAGGTGTCCACTGGTAGTAAGAAATCATCAGATTTTCTCTATCCTTTTCCTCCCTCGGTATGTCACTTTGGAATTGGACATAGTAGGTGTTGCGAGACCAGCACATCAGTTCTACACATAAAAATCTGTTAGAAAATTAGATTTAAGCCGGTGTACCTGTGTACTCCTGCCAACTTGACTGGAACTCGGCAGGCAACCAACACTCAACCTTAAGTGTTTTTGCTAACTTAATACAGTATAAAAAGCAAAAGGTGTTTTACAGGGCTTCCACCAAACATCTTCAGACTTATAAGTACCTAAACAATTTAACTGAAACTTGCGAGAAAATTAAAAGAAAATTATCGTTATGCATTGAATTTGCGCTAATTATGTGAAATTTTGCACACAAATCGATATCGACTGTGAACACTGAAATTCGTTTATTTAATTTACAGTCAAACCTGGGGTAACCGGACAATTTGCACTCTTAGCCAAATATGTCGCGCGACATTTTGCACTAGAGTGCAAATTGTCGTTATATATTTTGTCGCGCGACAATTTGCACTCTAAGTGTTTTTTGTCGCGCGACAATTTGTACTCTAGCGCTGTTGTTCTTTGTGAAATTTTGAGTCCCCCTCATGTATGCTATGTATTCTTTTGTATCGCTTATTTCAGAAATTAGGCATGTCAAGCAGTAGCGAATCAGAAACCGATGAGGAGCTTAGCTATCTGGAAGCGCAAGTGATCGAGCATAATGACGTGAGCAGGACCGGCAAGCGAAATGTGTGGGCGAATGGATTTTCATATCTCCATAAATCTGTACGCTGTTTTATCTTACTCTATGTTTAAAGCCGTTTTAATTATAGAATAGCACAAGGATCAACGGTGTTTCTTACTACCACTGCAGTTATTCTCGTCCAAATCGTCGGGGTGCTCAAAAGCGTTGCAAGGGCAAGGGATTTACAAGAACTGGCCAAAATTCACTTTTCGTTACCAAGCATCATTCACACAATAGCAATCCTTTGGAGTTTGAGGTATACTTGTTTATTGATGCTGCTGGTGTTAATTGGACAATTTCTAGAAAAGCGCTGGAGTACAAATTGTCGCGCGACAAAAAGCGTTAGAGTGCAAATTGTCGCGCGACAAATTTGGCTAAGAGCTATTAATGTCGCGCGACAAATTTGGCTCAGGGTGCAAAATGTCGCGCGACATATCTGGTTAAGAGTGCAAATTGTCCGGTTACCAAACCTGGATATAGTGACAGCCCGATATAGTGACACCTTGAAGTCGGTTAGTTTGATTTTGGCTAAAATAAAATGACTAAAGTGACACTCCAATATAGTGACACCCCAAGACCGGTCCCGAGGGGTGTCACTGTATCGAGATCTGACTGTATAACCTATTTGACTTTGACTGTATAACCACCGAATTTTTTATTTCTCAACGAGAAATAGCGTAGTACAGTGGAACCTCGATAAACGGACACCCCTCGGTGACTCCCTAAGCTGTCTGTTTATCGGGGGTGTCTTGGAGGTACCTGGGTTTTGATTCGACTGTTTGCGCTTATGTTTTACGCTTAGACATCTGTTATATAAAATTTACAGTAACACAGACAACTCACAAAGAGAAAATGATACAAAAACGCAAATTATGAAGAAAAAATGTCACAGAAGAGCAAAAATGACAACAAAAAATTCTAACGGAAATTAGAAATTTTTTAAAAATCTTGCGGGCTGCACCATTTTTTATTATTGAGAAATCTTGCACGATGTGTAAAGTGTAGGGTCATCGAGTGTGCTTTTATTGAACGGTACTGGCTTAGGTTGTCATTGAGGTTCGACCGTACTTAATTTTTTTTGTCTTTTCCACCAAATTATTCCAACAAAAACGTTTCTTAACAACATTTTGGTAAAGAACTACATCAGGAAATTTTTTTTTATCGCTAATTAACAATAAAAAAGGAAAAATCTATTAAGACATCTTTAGAATCTACAAGGTGTGTCAAGAATTTCCAACGATTTAAAATGGTTATAACTTTTTTCTGTGATCGATTTTCGAAAATCTGTAAGCGCAGATCGATTCAATTTGAGCTTCGGTTTTGGTTGGTGTGTGATGTCAAAAACGCGATTTTCGTTTGGTCCCTCTGGAGTTTTGGGTCCTGATCTGTGCATGGCCTCTCGATGGGCAAGGCTCAACTCCAGAGGGACCAAACGAAAATCGCGTTTTTGACATCACACACCAACCAAAACCGAAGCTCAAATTGAATCGATCTGCGCTTACAGATTTTCGAAAATCGATCACAGAAAAAAGTTATAGCCATTTGAAATCGTTGGAAATTCTTGACACACCTTGTAGATTGCAATTTTTAACTGAACGTGATTTTAGCAAAAGCTCAGGTGCCGACAAAAAAGGTTAAAGTTGGCGGTTGTGAATTCTCTATAAATTTCTCGAAAGGCCGAGTATTTTTTGTTTAATATATATTGGCATACTGCAGTGACAAGAAGACAACTGGTCGTGTAGTAGTAGTGCAACCTGTCTACCATATCATCATCACATTGAGGCCGTAAAAAAGAAAGAGTTCCCGCCACCTCCGAAAATACCATTCTGTGAAATAAAAATGAATGACATGATTTCAGCACGACTATTAATATTTCCAAAGATTACCGAGCCATTTTTAAATTAAATATTTATTTTGACAGTGGCAGAAAGTGAAGGTTCTAACAAACAAATAAATGATGCCGCTTCATGTTGCACATAATTCTTAATTAACAAAAAATACAAATAAGTCAATCGAAAATTAAAATTTACCTCAATCCGTAAAACAAAATCTTTTTATTCATACTACAAAATTTTTAAGCCAACAATATCGGTGTTTATTAGTCTAAACTAGTTTAAAATCTATAGAATGCAGGAATGTTGCCAAGCGCTGTATCTCAAAATTCCACAATTTTAGCCAGTGATGGTGCTTTTGCGACAACATCTAAACAAACACCTCCAACTGTGCAAATAACAAGACTATTAAAAGACTAAAAAATTTATAAAAGGTATACAGTGCTACCTTAAAAGAGCATGCTTTCCTACGGCAATTGTCGATTTTTGAATTCCCGGGGACATAAAAAAAATTATCACAAAATTTGCGAAAAAAAATTTTTCAAACGCGAACAATGATTTTCGACAGTCATTTCTGACTTCTCAATTGAATTTTCGGTCAGGTCCGCCGACCCGCTGTTACTTTGTGGTCTCCCATTTGGTTTTTGGGCCCTATTAGACTTTAGGGGGCAACATTTTTTGCCTTGGTCCCCCTGTTGTTTTTTGAAGTTTTTTAAATTAGTTTTTTTACAAAAATTAGAAAATGGGCTCTAATTTTTTTGCGTTTTTTTATTGTTTAAGTATGCTATGTGTGTGTGTGTCGAGTTTTATGTCTGATCTTTTTGGTTCAGGCTCTTCTTTTGTTATGGTTCGTGTGAGTCTGATCGCTAGCGTTGTGCAAGCACCTGATGTTCTTTCTCTTCGTCTTAAGGATTGCTTCCAATTCAGCGATGAACAGGTTTATATTAAGTAGCTTCATTACACTGCGTTACCTTCACCTTTTTTAGACTTTGGAGTTCTTTGTTGGCATTGGTCTACTACATAATCAAGCTACGTGTAACAACTGTGGTAAGCTGATGACAATTGAAAAACGTAAGGAAAGAATTGATGGCTTACAAGTTAGTCAAAAAATCTTGTTTTTTTTTCATTTTGTTACAGTTTATTATGTCAAAGAAAGAAAGGTGTGCTCCCGAAAGTCCATAAGGCATGAATCTTTCTTTTCGTCCTCCCATATCCGGCTGAAAATATGTATTATCATCTTTTATATGTGGGCGAACGACTACTCCAATCAACAGATCGTGAAGGAAACTGGCATTAGCGCTGATACCATATGTCGCTTCCTCAACCTTTGTCGAGAAATTTGCCAAAAGTTTATTTGTATTTTTTTTTATTCTAACAATGTTTATTTTAATTTAGTTACTGCCATAACCAACACCAATTAGGAGGGCCAGATAAATTTATCGAAATAGATGAGGCCTCGATTTGTAAAAGAAGTACAACCGAGGTCGTTTCCGTACGTCACAGTGGGTGTTCGGAGGATAGAACGTGAGCAGGTTTGCATATAAAAGCTGTTCTTATCAGTTAGCAATTAGAGCTATAGGAAGATTGGCATTTGCTATTGAAGGATCGCAAAGGATCATCGACGTCTCATCCGAAAGCACAAAGTACACCGAACTCGACATTACCACAGCGAAAAAAGAAGTGCACCACTAAATGCAGCTAAGGAATTTGAAAATATTATGTTTGAGAAAAGCGTCTCCGTGCCGCCCAGTCATTTATCGCTGAAGTTGAAAATACAGGATTAATAGAAAAGTTGAAAGGTATAAAAGTTTGAAAAGAAAAAAAAATTACTTCCAATAGACTTCTTTAAAATAAAGACAACGTCTTCCAACTTCCGACTACCAATTTTTCTATGTTTCGCTAGTGCTTGAACCGCTTGTCAGAATTTTAATGTTGCGGTTTTCAGCTGGGAATGTTTCCTTTCTCTAAGGCGATATTAAGTTGCAGGCGATATTGAAACAAAGCACCAGATATTTCTTTGAAGCTTTCAATAGAGTTTGATCCAGGCAATTCTAAGAAGTGATATAGTGAGTGACTAATAAGTTATTGGAGGTTAGGGTCCCAACTTGAGTAACACAAAAATTAGTTATTTATAGTGAAAAAGTCAAGACAACAGCCAAAAAACAGGCTACGATGTTCAACATACAGTCGAGTCTCGATATAACACGAGCCCTCGGGACCGGAAAAAAGCAAAGGGCATCCAAAAAATAAGGTAACACTTTACTTGACCCCACGGCTGACCCACCTTTGATGACAATTTTGAACAACCGATTGCATATTCGTGTTTCTCGACCCCCGAATTTACCAATCGTTTCTGGAAAAGTGAAAAAAATTTTTTTTCGATTTGCCTTGGTCCAATGTGAAAAAATTCGAAAATTTTCAAAAAAAAATTTTTTCAAATTCCCGCCAAAACATTTTTAAGGGACTCAGGGCTGTATTGGGAGGGGAAGGGAATAAAAGGGGCCACTTTTATGGCAGAACGTTAGAAAAGTGGATTTTTATATTTTTTGATTGTCTTACCATGTTTTTCAACATGGGCCGTGGCAAAAAGAGACTCTTTATGCATTTTATGATCGAGAGTCTTCCTCGGAATCATGTCTAAGGTAAGCGAGTGCGCGCATCTCTAACTCTCAAGCCCCTAGGGGCTTGGAGTTGAGATGCGCACACCCACATACCTTAGACACAAATCACTCGAAAGTGACTCTGGATGCATGAAAAAACATGCATACCAGAGTTATTTTTGCGGTAGGCCCGAGTTTTCAAAACTATGTTCAACATCTTTTTTTCGAGTGTGCCGTATTCAGTAAGTTAGTAAGCCAACCTTATTTTTTTATTTAAAAATACAAATATTAGATTACGAAAAATTAAATTTTTTAAAATATTTGAAATATTCTTAATTTGAATTGGGGTTCAAGTAGGTGGGGTTCAAGTAAAGTCAAGCCAAAAATAACTCCCCTAGAGAGCTATTACCGTATTATCTCTAATAAGCGCCCCGGGGCGCTTATTTTTCAACCCTCCGAAAATCGGAAAAATTTTGGGTCGATCTCGAAACTTTTGGGTGCACAACCAAAATCCAAAAAGCAAATCGGTAGACCTTGTGGGAGTTAAGAAAACGCAAAAACAGCTCTGCAAAATATTTGCTCTGCCCCGAGATACAGATCTTCAAAGTAGAGGGGGCGCTTATTAGAGAGGGGCGCTTATTAGAGATAATACGGTAGATGAAATACTTTATTCAAAATAAGTCGCAACGCGCTCCAAATTAATCATTAGTAATATGAAATGGCAAATAACAACTTTATTGGTCGTCAAACATAATCACACAACATAACTTGCTGCTTATCGCGTAAAATAAATTAATCGCGCTCGGCGATTGCGTTCAGATACTCTTCAACTTCTTCCTTTTCAAGTAGGTGCTCTTCAAAGTCCGTGAAATCTCTGCTGTCGCTGGTAACTTTGACTACTTCCACATCGGCAGCCTTGATGTCATTGCCCAATGCCTGCTGAAGACACTCCAAAGCGAGCTAAAATTTTAAAAGGAAACTATTTCCAGAAAAAAATTACTTTTCTAAAAGGCAGAACCATTACCCGATTAACTTGCAATTAAGTAAGAAAGTGAAATATGGCACTAGTATAGAAACTACTTAGGAGTGGTTAAAGCACGATTTTGAAAAAAAAATTTGGGGAGGGGGGTGTTTATTTTATACAAGGGACTGAAATTTCAGCTGGAATCTTATCAGCAGCTTCACAACACTCGCGTTTTTCAAAAAAATTGCCCTGCTGTTAAACTTATCTAAGAATATGCAGGTAAATACTTTCGGTCCTAATATAGAAATGGCAAGTTAAATGATGGCACTGTCCTCTAATTAAAAAAAATACTTCAACTGTTTCCTTCTCATTGTAGTCAGTGCGCTTTTTCAGTTTCTTTTCCAGAAAAGTGTTCACCGCCTGATATTTCACCCCAACACCAATTCCACGAACTCCCCTAGGTAAGTAAAAGGTTTTAATTTATAACTTATAATTTTAAAATATTAGAACCTACTTGTAATAGCCAGCCGGATCAACACGGAATATCTGCGCTCCATCTTCATCGTCATATGAGATCAAAAGAGTCACTAAAGGAGCACTTTCAATAGGAACAAGAATGGAAAAATGAAGATATGATATATAACGTACTTGTTCCAAGAGAGCGCATTTCGGCGGTCTGAGTGTAAAATTGATTGATGTCAGCAAGACGGCATGCTGAAAAAATGTTTTTACGAACCATAAATAATTATTTCCAAGAATTTAACATACCCAATTGCTTAATCGGCATGTCGTAACCATGTTCGTATTTCCACTGAGCTGCCTCAATCTGGGCTCGACGAGCTTGGTACTTGGCATCAGCTGAAAATTAAATTGATTTTTTATAACCAGAAAATTACACAACATACGAATAATCCCTATAATGACAGCAGCAACAGTAGGAGAAATTCGATAGACGCTCGTCACAGTATCGGCAAGAACAAGCTTGTCCTAAAAATCAAGCTACAGACATTGTTGCAGAATATTGACTGAGTGAACTTCAAAACATTGTTCTGGTATTGTACATCCAAAAGTGATAACAATGTATATAAAACTGACCGGAACACGCTTCTGAACAGCAATAACCGCAGTATTTTCACCCTTCACCGCAACCGCAGTAAGATTTGTGGAGTTGACAGCCTTAAACGCGTATTCAACCTGGTAAAGTCGACCCTCCGGACTGAAGATTGTAATATGTCGATCAAATCCAGCTGAGCTACCTCGAGACATGGTGCAGATATTCTTTTCAACAATAAGCTGATACTCTAAAATAACAGTTCCATCAGACCTTGCTTAAACGCCGTCTTTTGCCAATAAACCCGAAATGGCTAATTTAGTGAATCTTTATAACGCATAACGGGCATGATTCTTCAACCGAAAAGGTGTTAAGGCGCAAACACAATGAGGAGGCTGTTTGCGGATGCTAAATCAGATTTGTCACACGGAAATAGCCATAACATTTTTTTTTAATTTTTCAAAAATTATTCTGTTAGTGCCATCTTGTAGCTAAGATTCAGGGCTACCCGATGAGCTATTGATAAAGTGAATGTTATTTAAAAAATTGAGTTAAAAAAGAAAGAATCCGCCCAAGCATCCGCACTCGAATTCGAATTAGGATTGGGTCTGAATTTTATTCTTTATCCCCTAAACTAAAATTTTCATGGCGAACAAAACAAAAAAAGAAATTTAAAAAATGAATGCTGAAAACAGAGTTTCAGACAATTTTAGAAAACTTGAGGCAAAACTTGAGGTTTGAGTTTTGAAAACACTGCTTTAGAAACACAACAGTTTTAAAGAAATCATCAAAGTTGGCGATGCGTTTTTCTTTCTAAAACATTTTATATAAAACGCGCGAAGATATTTTTCAAACTGGATGTTTTCTTTGGAACGTAAAGGCTCGCTTACAATGGAGGTGAGAAGTCAAAGTCGGAAGAAGGAAGTCAAAAATCGGCAGCCCCTTGTAATTTCTTATTTTTTCTCACCAACTATTGGAAAGTTATTTTTTCGTGCAAAGGCACTTGAGAATAGATGAAATCACTTTACAAAACGAAAATATTATTAAAAATCGCATAGCTCGGGCACCTCAAAGACTTCGACGCCTGACTTCCTACCTCCATTTGAAGCACCTTATAAAGCAATTGCTGTTTTTTTGCAAAAGATCCTTTGAGCTGTTGCAAAGTTGTTGCAAAATTCGCAAAGTTGTTCAGCCTGGTTGATTTTCTGTTTGTTAAGAAGTCTCACCCACTCATAGAGTCGAAAATTTAGGACCTGGCTGCGGTAGGGTTCAATTCGTGACCATTAAGAAAACCAAATTTTTTCTTTGTCAAATTTTGTGAAAATTTTTATCAATGAGCCACCTAGAACAGGTAGAAAAGCAAAGGGAAATATTTTTGAGCGTTTTGACTGCATGACGATTCGGTACAAAAATTAATTCGATGCGCCGCTTCGATACATCGATGATTCGATACACCGATTTGATACACTAAGGATGATTAATGATCAAAAAATTGATTCAATCATTAATTAATAGTGACGGCGCTAGTGAACAATTGTTGCCCAAAATATGCCCTGGTCCCCCTGTTGTTTTTTCGTGATTTTTGCTTTGGTCCTCCTGTTGTTTGGAAGGTGATCATGTTAACCAAAATCAGCATAGTCACCATAATCACAACATTAATATAGCTATAATTTACAGGGGGAGGCGGTAAGCAATTCTCCAGAAAAAACAAGAGGGGGACCAAGTCATATTTTGGATACTAATTGTCCACTAGAACCATAATTTAGGCATTGATTCTTTTATAGACAATTCAGCCAAAAACAAACCAAACGGTCTATTTTATTCCAAGCAGTTAACAAACATAACATTCAATCAAAATAATGGGTTAACTAAGCGCGATGAAAAACATTTCTTCCCTTATCGAAGACAATATTTGGAGGAGCTTCCTGCACTCCTTGGACATCTCCTCGGGCAATTGCTGATCTCCAGGCTGAGCGGCCTCAGCTTGAGCATCTCCCTCATCTTCGCCCTCGTCTTGAAGCATCTCTCTGGAAAAAAAGCATAGGCGTAAAGAGACAAATTTAAAAAATACGATAATAAATACCTGAATTCTCCAGCGTTAATTCCCATAAGGCGCCCGATCCGCGATAGATAGAGCTCCACCTTTCTCACATAGCGCTCACCTCTTTGAAGCCCATCGTCAGTTTGCAAAAACTCGAGCAGCCGGTCCTGAATTAAAGATTTAAGATCAATATTAACAACCAACCTTAGCCTCTAAAATTGAGTTAGTAATCTCAATGTAGTCAGCACATTGCCTTCTTGGCGGCTGTCGTCCTTCATACACATCGTATGCATCCATCTCTTCCGTATGTGTTAGCTAAAATGAGTTAGTCAGCTCAAATAAAATTGAACAACTGTTTGAAATCACCACCTGTCTAAAAGAGACCGCCCAAAGTCCCAACTTGGAGTTGATGGAGAAGTTTAGGCGTTGCTTGCTATGGTAGCTTTCTGCATGATTAGTTGTCCATGGTCCAGCGTAACCAAAGAGGCAAAAGATATCCCCACGTGATAGCCAAGTGTTTCTAGAAAACATGGTTGAAATAAAAAACATTCGGTATCTTACTCGAAGTAGATTACCAACTCTTCCAGCTTCTCCATCAGATTTGTGTCAAACGCACCATCGTTGATTTTACTGCGCGAAAATTCCAGGCAAAAGATCCATTCAACCATAGGCATTATTTGCAGCTCACCGAGCATCCTCACAAATTTCTGCATCTCCTCATTTGTTTCATATTCCTGTGATAACTCGACCGATTGAACCTAGGCAGAGAACGGTATTTAGATTATCCAAAAAAGCAATTCCAACCTTACTATAGAGACCCTGTTTGACGTGGAAAGAGCAAAGCTTAACACTGACTCCCGGAAAGACTTCAACGAATGTTGTGTAAGCCGCCACCTCTGCGTCGAAATTAGCGAACGAAATATTGCTGACCAGGTTGATAATTAAGAGCGCTTCGCGAACTTAAGTTGATTAATGTTAGTAAGTCACAAAGAAACAAGCAAAAACAGTAGCTAACCTTTCTCCCACATTCGTCTGTATAAAACCGCAGTTTTTCGCTTATCAGCACAGTCACTAAAGGAGTAGCATGGAGTTGACGGATGAGCCCAAAAATTCGATATGTTTGCATCGTCCCCCTCGGAGCGTATTTGAAGGTGCCATCAGAGATGATGTGGCTACAATTGATGAGGAGATGGAGCTGTCTGAGTGAGGAAAACATGAGCATGTCATTATCTGAAAGGCCATGACAAATACTGCATTATAACATAAGAATCTAAATCATATCCCTGTAGAGAAGCAGGTTCTCTCCGAAGTGCAATAACAACAACTACAAGCTATACACCATCAGATAGGGGGGGAACAGCCAGCTAACAGGAAGAGTCTGGAATGTGGATAGGGTGGTGATTGGTTTGTCCTATGGATCGATCGACCTCCTCGGAGGAAACTACAAAGTACACCGAACTCGACATTACCACAGCGAAAACAAGAAGTGCACCACTAAAATGCAGCTAAGGAATTTGAAAATATTATGTTTGAGAAAAAGTCGTCTCCGTGCCGTCCCAGCATCAATGCGGGGCCAACCCTATCGCTGAAGTTGAAAATACACAGACATGTTCGATTAATAGAAAAGTTGGAAAGGTTGATAAAAAGCGTTTGAAAAAGAAAAAAATCCAAAATTACTTCCTTTTAGACTTCTTTAAAATAAAGACAACGTCTTCCAACTTCCGACTACCAATTTTTCTATGTTTCGCTAGTGCTTGAACCGCTTGTCAGAATTTTAATGTTGCGGTTTTCAGCTGGGAATGTTTCCTTTCTCTAAGGCGATATTAAGTTGCAGGCGATATTGAAACAAAGCACCAGATATTTCTTTGAAGCTTTCAATAGAGTTTGATCCAGGCAATTCTAAGAAGTGATATAGTGAGTGACTAATAAGTTATTGGAGGTTAGGGTCCCAACGTTATCCCCACGTGATAGCCAAGTGTTTCTAGAAAACATGGTTGAAATAAAAAACATTCGGTATCTTACTCGAAGTAGATTACCAACTCTTCCAGCTTCTCCATCAGATTTGTGTCAAACGCACCATCGTTGATTTTACTGCGCGAAAATTCCAGGCAAAAGATCCATTCAACCATAGGCATTATTTGCAGCTCACCGAGCATCCTCACAAATTTCTGCATCTCCTCATTTGTTTCATATTCCTGTGATAACTCGACCGATTGAACCTAGGCAGAGAACGGTATTTAGATTATCCAAAAAGCAATTCCAACCTTACTATAGAGACCCTGTTTGACGTGGAAAGAGCAAAGCTTAACACTGACTCCCGGAAAGACTTCAACGAATGTTGTATAAGCCGCCACCTCTGCGTCGAAATTAGCGAACGAAATATTGCTGACCAGGTTGATAATTAAGAGCTTCGCGAACTTAAGTTGATTAATGTTAGTAAGTCACAAAGAAACAAGCAAAAACAGTAGCTAACCTTTCTCCCACATTCGTCTGTATAAAACCGCAGTTTTTCGCTTATCAGCACAGTCACTAAAGGAGTAGCATGGAGTTGACGGATGAGCCCAAAAATTCGATATGTTTGCATCGTCCCCCTCGGAGCGTATTTGAAGGTGCCATCAGAGATGATGTGGCTACAATTGATGAGGAGATGGAGCTGTCTGAGTGAGGAAAACATGAGCATGTCATTATCTGAAAGGCCATGACAAATACTGCATTATAACATAAGAATCTAAATCATATCCCTGTAGAGAAGCAGGTTAAGTGCTGATGTTCCTGTTTCGCTTCTGATCCTCGCAGTGTGAGACGCATTGTTTTGTTCTCCTCCGCCATGAATTTTTAAAAGGTGGTGATGCTTGGCCACTTCTTTCTCTTGGCACGGTAGAGAGCTCTTTCTTTTGCTATAGCACTCCCCACTGCAGCGTTTCGAATCACGTTGAAGTCTGAATATTCCCTACAGGCATTAAGTAATAACTTTAGTAGCTACCTTGATTAGGCAAATCTCCAAAATCTTGCACTAGTCTCCGATCAATCCTCACTCTAGCTTGACCTCTTGTCTCACGCGTTCCGGCTGCTAGCTCTGCCTGAATGCTTCGGCGGGCGTTTATTCCAATAACCTAAAAAATGATTGGAAAATTACAACAAATCACCCAAAAATACCTCATTGACGTTCTTCGGCTTGCAGATATGCTGATACTGCTCCACATCACCAACCCATTCCATCGCGCTGAGGTTAAATTCGATAGATGAAATTGATGCTCGCTGAGCTTGACAGGCATCTTTGATTGTTTGACATCCGGAGCATCGGAAATAGCGCTGCTCCACACCATCCTTGATAGATGTCCGGCCAGTTTTCGTCTAAATGTAGCACCCTTTGCGATCTTCTGTGTAGGTTATGGGCGCCATCCTTGCTCCAATCCGCTTTGAATGAACTAGTTGCACGTTAGCCATCAAATAACCTGTAAATAAAAACATATTTGTGAACACAGACAAATAATAATAAAATGCTATAAGATTTCGCTATAAGATTTAACAAATATCGATCCGCTGCATCTAATGATTAGTATATAGAACCCTTAGTGTGTCGAATCAGTGCATCAAACCGTCGGTGTATCGAATCGTCGATGTATCGAATCGGTGTATCGAATCGTCGATGTATCGAATCGGTGTATCGAATCGTCGATGTATCGAATCGGTGGTATACCCCGTATATACGATAACCGGAAATAAACTGCATTATTTTTTCAACCTTCTTTGTTACTTTTAAAAGATAATTTTTGCAGATTTCCATCAATACAATGCCAAAGCAAGTCCAAAAGTCGCTAGAGCTGCACAGAAAAGTCGGAATAGTCACATTAGCTGTAGATCAGATTAAGGCAAACAATCAATTGGTAATTCGTTTTGATCGAATACTTTAATTTGCAAGTTACAAACGTCCCAACAATATGGATAAATTCATGGAATTTACTCGGTTCCATTAAATCTTACAATTTTAGGTATACTCCTGTGGAAGAGATGCAAGCATTGGAGTTTGGACAACAGAGACAAAAGAAGGGTTGGTCTATACTGTACAGAACTGCGCTAATGATTTACATGGTGTCTTGGCTGTTCGCGTAAGTGTATTTCCAATCTCTTCGTTTTGACAAAATATTCTTAAAGTTAACAAATCTGCCTTTAGGGTGAAACCTTCTACGTCGGCGAAACTATAGAGGACGCAATAACAGGGAACAAGAAGCAAGCTGTGGTCAAGTATCTCAAAGACGAATTTCAGCCATCTGCACCAATATTAAACTTCACTTGGGAAATCACAGCCATTGCCTTGAGTTCAGATGGCCGACATCTTTTGGCAGGCTCAAGGTATAATTTGTTCATTAACATTTTCAATTATTTACCAATCTAACAGAGCCTGATATTCATTCTTTTTAGTGATTTTAAAGTCAAATGCGTTGATTTATCGGAGAAAGAGGGATTCGGTCTTGAATCATTCGAGTGTGAAGGTCATGTAGTCAGCTTATCTGTTGATCCAAAGTGCTCTTTCTTTGCCGTATCCTCTTCAGATGGTAATGTCCAAATCAGAACACTAGCGCGCGGTTCAGACAACTTTAGAAAGCCAATCAACGTTTTCAAAGTCTGTTCAAGCTTTCTTCATATCACGTAATCCTCCTACTCACGTCGCTTTCCTTTGCCCACTTCAAAATTCAGATGTGAATCGCCAAGGATGCAAGTTTCGTGGCTTTCTACTGGGGAACGTGTCTTCATTCCGGGCACCGGAAAGATTTTGGTTGTAAACTGTATGAATTGGGTGCAGGAGAAAGGTTTGTTTGCGACCGACTGTCTTCAAGCAAGTCTTTCCACAACAAATTTTCATACTTTTTTGGTCTAAAAGCTTTCTTTGTAGGAAACCTTCAGCGTAACTGCTATTTCTGAGAATGATCAATTCTTGGTTGCTTGTACTACTAGGGGAACTATGGTTAGTACCGCGCAATATCAGTTATGAAAAACTAAATTTATTGCAGGTGGTATGGTTGATTGAAGGACTTCAGCTTTACAAATTAATCGACGTTTCTCTGGTACCATGTCTATCCTTCAAGACGTTTATTTTACTGTCCATTATTTAGTATGGCGTTGTAACATCACTGATTTTCAATCCTACTAATGACGGATCGGTCATTCTGGCTTATTCAAAAGTGACCAAATTACCCTGATCGTGTTTTTTTAAATGACCTAGGTCATGTTGTAACTTTAGGGTTATTTGGGCATGGTCAAGGATGCAACAGCCTTAAAGACATGTTCGAAGCTTGATAGTCCGCAGCGAGACAACACAATATCAAGGATAAGCAGCTCCATGAGTGGGAGCCTTCATGGTGAAATTGGGGAATTTGAAGGTAGTGTTGTAGTCTTTTAAGATAGCCTATTTCATTATTTTAAGATGTAGAGACTGATTTGGTACGTTCAATCTGTCATGTTGGGATCTTCTTTTTTAATGTGTCTCGTTAAGGGTCTTATTAAATCACAGTTTGGATTCACAGAAGATGGGCAATTCAACCCGAGTGCAGCTGCAGCGCATTCAAATGCAATGGCCAATCCGGCCAATAATGGAACTGGCGCCTATTCTGTCAACAATGTGATAAATGTACGTAAAGGGGAGCCTTCGACTCAGGGAACTGCATTTGGTCCTAAAAGGCAAAAATAAGCACCTAGCAAAAGATCAATTTCGACATATGGAATAGTTGCTACAGATTTGAGAAACAGACTTACTGATGAAAAAACATCGTCTATTCTCATGTTGAGATGGAAAATGGTTTTACCTCATATGATAATGTGAGCGAGAAATTCTGAAACGCTTTCAATAAATATTTTACAGTGCAAAAAATAACTAAACAGTATGAAAATACATATTGTTCCACAATAAAAATAGGTAATACCACAAAACTCATCACATACAGTGTCAAAAAGCCAAAAAAAAAGCACGAAAAAAAAATATAATTTGAATTCGCGCCTTTTTTAGTACCCCTAAATCGGACATTTAGGATTATCCTATTTAGGACTATTTGACAAACTTAAAGTGCCTAAAATAGGACATTTTAGGACATTGTCCTAAAAGGTCCTGTTTAGGACCAAATGCAGTTCTCTGCCCCTAAATAGGACTATTGTCATATAGGACAAATAGGACTATTGTCCCTAACAGGCTATTTAGGACTATTGTCCTATTTAGACTATTGTCCGGCCAAGACAGCTTGGGACAATTCAGATTGAGACAATTCAATTGAGACAATTTGAATTGCGACAAATTCTTGAGACAATTCAAATTGAGACAATTCAAATTGAGACAAAATCAAATTGAGACAAAATCAAACGGACACCCGAACGGGACAAGGTCAAATTGAGACAATTTGGATATGACAAAATCAAATTGAGACAATTTGAATTGCGACAGTTATAAGGGCTATGTAATAATTCTGTCAGCTAAATGCTCTTGTAAACGTGTTTCTATTATTTATCAAAGTTTTTCACACATGTTATTTTTGGTTTGCTTCAGATATGGACGAAGAATGGATAAAAATTTGTGTGAATTTCGAAAAATACCCAATACTTTTGAAAAATATTTTGATCTGAAAAGAAATAACTAAGTCAACTTTAGTTAAAACCAATCAAGACACTCCTTAATGAATAAAACTGTTAATACGTTCACAAAACTTTCATCACACACATGTAATAGTTAGATAAAATAATTACAGGTGATAATAAAAGTATTCCTATCACTCAGCCTTAGTTATAGTCAAACCAGTCGCAATTCGATTGTCGGAATTTAGGTCTCATCTCAATTGTCTCAATTTGAATTGTCTCATTTGGTGTCTAATTCAAATTTCTCACTTGAATTTTCTATTTATTGTCTCAATCTCAATTGTCTCAATTTGAATTTGTCTCAATTTAATTGTCTCAATTTGAATTGTCCCAAGCTAAATGGACTATTGTCCTATTTGGCGCCAAACTTAAAGTGCCTAAAATAGGACATTTTTTGTCCTAAAAAGGTCCTGTTTAGGACCAAATACAGTTCCCTGCTTCGACTACGATTAAGAAAATGAAGGTTCAAAAGCCCTTTGGCAATGGTTCCACTCCCTCCCATCACGGACAATGCTATTTGATGTGGAATATATTTGGAGTTATAAAAAGTTTCAAGGTGAGTAAAAGTTCATCTTTCTCTAATTTACCAACGCGTATAAAGTAATCCATTCTAGACGCTCGACGACTCCTCCATTGAAGTTTGCTTCTTTCTGTAACATTCTTTAAAATTCTTATGAATATACTTATTTAGATAGTTTTTCATGATGTGACTGTTCATTCAGAAATCATCATTGACAACGCGGCTACAAATTATAGCTTGGGAGATTTGAACAACAGTTTGGTTGCTCTGGCTTCTTGTGCAAACTCAGATAGAGAAAGGTGCTCTATTGTGTACTCCTTCCTAAATTATTCATTTCTATTGTAGCGAACTTATGGTGCATCACATTGTTGCCTTGGATGTTGGTTCTCGACAATGGTATCGCTGCTAAATAGTTTCTCTTTAAATATTTCACTGCTTCAATTTAATTAGGAGTGTTAAAATGCCTGAAGGAGAAAGCGTAGAAAGCGTGTCTGTCGGTTCAGAATTTGTGGCCCTCTTTACGGATAAAAGATTTCTTCGTATTTTTAGTTCTGCCGGAACACAGCGCAATGTAATTTCATTAGCAGGTTGTATCTCTCCTGTTTTTCTGCGTTAACTCCTACTGCTTAGGGTCTATTTTGACGATGAGTGCTTATTTAAACAAACTAGTCATGGTGAAATTTACTGGTGCGGTGCTCATTACAAGGGATGAAGAATATGAACATCAGGTAATAGCATTTTGGTTCTTTGGTTATTATTTAGAAATATTTAGCTTTCGGCAGAATTGTTCGTGGTCAATCCTGTCTCGTCTAATTGCTCGCTCAGCATGCTGAAGTCTGTTCCAGTGGCATTAGGTGATGGGTCTCAACTTAAATGGATCAGCTTTTCAAATCTTGGCAATATGGTCGCTATGGATAGCTTATGCACAGTTCGTCTATTTACTTCAGACAATTTCTGGCAGCCAATTTTTTCCGGATCAGAATTGCTTAAAGATGCCGACTCTGACTTCGTTTGGCCAATCGCTGTAATGGAGAAGCCAACTGCAATGTTCCGATACATTTACTGCAAAGGAATTAAACATCCTCTAGTTAACAAGAATATGGTTCCTCTTACAGGTGAAATTTGTGCTCTATTTTAGTTGTGTGGAAATAACTAATGATGTTTTAAAAATTTAGTGCCGTGGGATATACCAGTGGCAAATTTGGTATGTAATCGATTTAATGTTGGAAGCTTTTCGTGCTATTTATTTGTACTCATTCTTAAGGATACAGAGAGGAGCAAATTAGAAAGCCAACTAATTATCAACGAAGTGATGCAGTCAGCCTTGAAATCAAGTTTGAAAGATGATCCTTCTCTATTGAGTGCTATCACACAGATAGGACAAGAGAATCTGAAAACGCTTATCAAATTGTTTGCTATTTCATGTAAAAGTGGTCGAGAGTCAAGAGCAGCTGAATTAGCCTATCTTACTACTGATTCCCAAGGCATACAGGTCTTATGTACGTACGCTGCAAGAAGTTCAAGACCTAACCTTTCTGAACGGGTAAAGACTGTCATCTGTTTATGCAACATTATAAGCAATTTTTAGGTGGCCGCGATTGGTAGGGACAGAATAGCCCGTAACCCCAGCGATGGTAATGCTCTCACCGAATCGGTCGATCTTGAGCAATCTTCCATGGCTTCATCGTCGTCATCCATCTTTGATTCTGTCGAAACGCAACTAGCTCCAAACAGCAAGCTATTACCAAAAAAGAAGACACTCCAGACCAAGTTAAATGATCTTTTAAAACTCAAGTCATGTAATTTTTTGTTCAGGAAACCAATTATTTCGACTACTGTCAATCTGGATGAACCAGTGTCCAAAGATCCCGATGAAGAGGAAGAAAATGAAATGATAGCCACCAATTTTCCTAGACCGACTCCCAGCCATATTGATGATAGTGTGATGACCGATGATTCTTTCAACTTTTTCGCTTCACCATCGCTTCCTTTAAACAAAGAATCAGACATCGTCGTGTCAGCTAAAAATCCCTTCAAGGTGTGCTTCATACTTGATTGAGCTATTTTAAAATGTTTTATCTTTTTTAGAGGACGAAGGTGCCAGAAAAGGAAAAAAAAGTGGTAAACAACATCTACAGCAGGTTATATTATCTTTTGTATTTTTGGCTGTAAAATATTACGACACAATTTAGTGGTGTTGACTTTTTTGAGCAGCTGACTACCAAACGAGCTAAGTTGAATGAATCATCCTCTAACACAGCTGCTGATGATATGAAGGATTCATGTGATGGCTCGAAGGTAAAGAGTTTCGACACACTTATGTAGCCGCTAAACTTTTTCTGTGAAATTTAGAAACATACGAAAAAGCAGTCAAAATTGGTATTTAATGGCTCAGAAGCTCATTTCAAAGATTTAAGCAACAATATTACTTCAAGGTGGGTTGGGCACTGTGACAGTCCGTTAACGATTTTACGAATTTTCAGTAAAAAGAAGACCACCGGTTTTGATTTATGGTGCGAAGAGTCCAAGGCCCTGCTTCTGCAATCTTATGAAGGTAATAGATTTCTATTACATTAATATGCTATGTGAATATTCAAGGGCCGACAGAAGAGTTTCAAAAGCACATGGTTAAGCAGTTTCGCATGCTGACCTCGCAAGAGAAAAAGGTTCAGCAATATTTTTTGTATAATTGTGTATGTGTTGTTACAAAAATTTTTAGAAATGGAACGATGCTGCGAAATCTTCGTGAAAAATTGCCGATCTCCCTTTTGTGACTCGTTTTGTGTGCTTGTTGTGTAATGTTGTTTTTTTAAATAAATCCTGGACGATTATTTTTGCCTCACTTTGTTTACTTGTATTTGTATCATTTTAATAAATAATCTTCGACAACTATATTTTCAACAGGTAACGAGATAAATCAACAAGTTTCAATACTCTTAGCTTCCTCATCCAGAGCTCTTTTCAGTACCCTTAGTGTGGTGCCACTCTCGTGGCTCTCATCATGCAGGATGTTCAGAACACTGAAATCACGGTTATAGCCCATATCCCAAGGCCAAATGAACGCTCTTGAGTCCCTTTTTTTTACATTCTCTGTCGTGCGATTTGTATGTGCTACACCATTGAAACAGTCATAGAAGGTGGATGAACTGTCTGATCGCGCATCGCACATCTTCGTAGTGATGTTTCTGGTGTAGTCGAATAGATACTCTTCTTTGCTTGTTTTGCTCCAGAAGACTCTCCAATTGGCTTAAATTATTAAAACACATTATCAACCTATCTAACTGTAAAATTCAAATACTTACGCCTCAAAATGTTTACACAGCGCACTCCACGGCAAAGCACCTTGTAGCTTCTTTCCCCCAATACGTCAACAACAGCGGCTTGAGATCCTTTGTATGACTTGGTTTGGATTGATTTATCAAAAAGGTTCTTTAAACGCATTGGTTCTGCAACTATAAGCTCAGAGCGTGCCACGGTAGAAGTTTTGAACTCTTTTTTGTCTCTCTTCTCTCTTAACAGAATTACCATTTTTATTATTATACAAAGATGCTAAAATTTACTTATTTCTATCGGCAGGTGTTGTTGTGGGCACTCGGTCTCTACAAGATGTTTAAATAATTTTCAGGATCTATAACGCAAAAAAAACCTTTTGTTTCTGTCATTTGCAGCCGAATCTACCAAGTTGAAGTCAACTTTATTAACAACTGAGCAGAACTTCTTGGCTGCATTTAAACGGGTTCGAAATGAAAGTTCTGAAACATTAATAAACGCATTACTTTTAAAAAATTATAAAAACTGCGGTATCTTTCTGACCTGATACATCGTCTCCTTAAAACTTAATAATCAATTAAAAATCATTTTACTTAATAGTTACCATTTAAAATGGCTGCGTCTAAAACATATATGATCTGGCCGACAGGTTTCATGTTTTCCTAAAAAAAACACATTCTTTTTGAATCAGACAAACTTTTTGTGTTTATTGTTTTTTGGAAAAACTTACGTCGTATTTTTCAGCCTTTTGTACTAGAAGAACAGTATCTCGAGGTAAAAGTACTGAATTAGGCATGAAAAATTTTTCGCCTCGGCCAGCTCTGTCGTAACAAGTCATGTCGTTGCCCTTAAAAATCACAAATTTAAAAAGACGCAATTTTAAAAATAAACATACGCCTGCAGTGACCAAAATTTGTGGCTCTGCACAGTCTGGCATAAATTGAACTCGAAGTTCTGCAGAAGGCACATGCTTTTCCGTTGCCTGTTTTAGCAGTTCAAGGTTGAAAGTCGGGGTGCGGAGATTAAGCCATTGAATCTTCTAAAATAAATTATTTGCTTTTATGAATGTCCATGCAAACTAAAATTACCCACCTCTCCCACCAATTTTCTCAATGTGATATTAGCAGGACATTTGTTACTTGAATTGTCCATTGTTCTGTCAATGTTAGGCAATTCCCAATAACTCAAACAGTCTTCTCGGATGCGTCCTTGATCAGAGTCATATGACCCTTTGTTTTGCGCATACAGCCTGTACTTCTTTAGGTAGAATATTTGACGTTTGATCACACTAAATTGCGAATTAAATTATCATCCAAATATTTGTGCATAATGTAACCTGCTGAATCACTTATAATAAGGTAGATATTTTTTATACACCAAAAAACTTTCATGATATCAGAATTACTCGTCTTTGTACCAAACCGTAATCTTATTCTAACCGTAATCTTATTTATATTTCGAAATTGTTTGTTATTGCATCATATCCGTTGTTCTTGTAAATTATGATTGATAATCCGTAAGTACTAAGTAGTCTCAAAAGTTCTTCCGTTTTTTTCCAAAAATTTTCTGTTTAAAATTTAATGGTAGAAATGACTGTGAAAATGGACAGGCTTTGGCCATATGACCGATTTCAAAATGAACAACCGAAATTACAAAATTGACTTTCGGTGGTTAGAAAAATTAGCCACCATTGTGGCTTATTACAGGAGGTTTAATCAAAATAATATCAAAACCTTTGATTGTGTTCCAGCACATAGCTGAAGAACTTTTCGTCTTGTCTTATGACTCCTTCTGGAACAATCTCATAAATGTCATCTAAATCCTTGCGTTTGTTTTCAGCAAACTTCTCGAGGCGATTGTTGATCTCCACCAAATAATCTTTGATGACAGTGGCACCCATTTCAGTCAGGTTCTCACAGAAAATATATCTAAAATTGTTAAATATCATGATTGTGAAATTGCTCTTAGTCGTTCTCAATATTTTAAGATGCTAACCTCTCGGAATTCGCCGGTCGACTAGTCAAAGGCTTATGCAGGGAAATTTTCTCAAAAGCCAAATAGAGAAGGTAGATCAAGCCCACACTGAAGGGGGTGAATATGTCAAACAACTTGCAGAAAAAGTTGCCTCCACTTTTTCCATCTCCACTGACTCGGCAAAGTGACAAACCTACGATTGATTGGCAGAGGTAGAGGCGCTTGGAAAGTATTTCTTGGATATTTTCTTGGCCTTCTACAGAAAAGCCGCCATCACACATAACTAGGTGAACACCCTCTGAGCCATGAGTCCTTGCTTTCACAAAGTTTTCCAGAGAACTAAATATATTTTATATAAAAATTTAATGATATCTTTTACTTCCTGTTTACACAAAACAATTATTTGCAAAAATACACAAACAACTGCGTTTCAAAAGCTTTATAAAAAAGCAGGGACCAGTTGTTTTCAGCCAAAAATAGATTCATTATTATTATTAAAAAAATATTATGAAAGTTAATATTTAGTAATGGTATAGAAATTCTTTCCGGACCTATTCCAAGGATGAAACTGAACATTTTGAGATAAAAGTACATTTTCGACTATTTTTGAAGGAAAAGGTCATTTTTTTCCAGTTTTTATTGTAATTTGAAGCGAAAACATTTTAATTTAAAATTTCAAAAATAAAAGAGCTTTGGGGTCGTACACGGTTTTTTGGACATTTTGCCGGTTGACACTTTGCCGCAGATACTTTGCCGCAAGACACTTTGCGGCATGACACTTTGATGCAGACACTTTGCCGCGCAATTATTGTTGAGTTTTCATTCACAATGTTTTCAAATTTTAATTTGTCTTCTGAAGATTTTTTGTTGAAATTCTGATTATTATTTCTTTATTTAATACCTATTTTTGTTTGTCAGAAATGCAGCTGATTTTGTTATTCCTCAATCGTTTCCGTTCTTTTTATCAATACTATTTACAGAAATCGCAATGGCTTTCAATGTTAATTTCAACTGGCTTGGTAATGTTTTTCGCGTCGTTGATACCCAGACAGGTCCTCCGCAAAATACGCTTTAGGTTGATTAATCATTTGCGGGTTCTTTTGCTTATTTGCAATTTCAGTGCCAGCTTAAAAAGTTGAGCAAAGGGAATGAGTTGCTTATTGTCGGTGGTTTCGAATGCAAAAAGACAGACTCGTGTGCATGGGACAAACTCAAAATTGAAAGTTCGATCCCTGGAACTGCTGAGACGAGTGCTGGCTTAGTGGAAAACATCCGATTGCTGTATCCTCAAAATTTCGTGCAGTTTCGCCTCAATTTAGTCAGCTTTACTTTCGACTCTTCCGCGTCTTGCATGGACTGAGCCTGACTACTAAATCAATGATGGCTGTTTGTTTTTGTTTGTTTGTTTTTGCTTTGTTTTACGAAGTTCACTTCAACTATTCAGACTTCGAATCAGCAGCGATCAATGTGGCTACACTGGTGTTCGAAAATAATGTCGTATTTATGTTTACTTATGTCTTTTCCACTTGTCCAAGAATGCTTTTTCGCACATCCAGTTGAAGCGTTTGCAACCAGCTTACGAGTATGAAAATGCCAGAGCTTTTCTTTGATGTCTTCTGCCAGTGGGCGAAGTTGAGGACGGATTCGATGCGATGAAAAAGGCTTTGGAGGGAATAGGACTGTTCGGGGAACTAGGATTAGATGAGAAATTGCAAGGTAAACAAGGTGTACAATTTCATTACAACACACATCTATTACAGAATACCTCGGATATTTTGAATGGACCTATCGCCGTCGAGTTCGTGGAGTGATGACTGAAGGACTGTTCCCGATCGCCTACTGAATTTGCCATGTTTCTGCGCTAAAAGAATTGCCTCGCACTAACAATCACCTAGAGGGGAGCCACTTTATTCTTCGTTTGAAAGCTAAAGAAGAGGAGACACGCCAATTGGTTGTCAGTTTTGATTAGTTGCTAGATGGTTAAATTTTGATTAGGTTGTTGGATATTTCAATAAGATTTGATTAAGGGCTCGTATCAATCCTGTAGAAGCACTTTGTCAGGCTCTTCGACCGCAATATTTGAGGCGCGATGCAAATCTAAAAGCTTTGACGCAAGTTTATCAAACGGCAAATCAAATGGAGTTCCTGAGGGCAGTGCAGCATCACTTGTCTAATTTCGCTTTCCTTAGAGATATAGAGCACGATGGGGAAGCTGATGAAGAAGAAGAAACTATTTGAAAAATTGTTGATCTCACATTGTTTTTTGAAATTGGTTGTTGTTATCGATGAAGTCGTGGTTGCTAACTTGTTTGAGAAATAAATAATATGTTTATTTGAAAACACAAAATGCGGCAAAGGATCTACGGCGAAGTGTCCGCGGCAAAGTGTTTGCAGCAAAGTGCCATACGGCGAAATGTCCAGGAACCTAAGAGGTCCCCTAAAACTTCGAAAAGACCGTTTCCATCCAGGTCAGCCTTTCCTTAAATTGTGTTCGGTTAGTTAAGCGATCTGAATTCGTTTTCGGCCTATCTTTATCTTCAATTAACGGATTCTTTTTATACAGTCGAACCTGGATAAACCGTCGTCCCGAGTTAAATCGCCACCCTACTGTCACCCGATTTAGTCAGGTAAACGACATTTATACGGAAATTGTACCCCCGATATACTGTCGCCATATCGGTGTCTCCAGAGGTGGCGGTTTATCCAGGTTCGACTGTACCCAAACTTTCTTAATTGTTAGCATGAAACATACGTAAGATTTTTAGGATCCATGACCTAAAAAAGTATGATGACTAAAGTGTAAACTTTTTTAAAATGTTTTTACGTTTCCATCTCCTTTGTCCCCATAAAAAGTTTCGAAATATTCCGAAGGAGCTGCTCTGAACTTCCACAATTTGAAATCGTCGGCGTCTTGAAAAAAATTCAAATTAATTAAAATACTGCTCTATTTTGCAAAAACCTACTTTTCAGAGTGAAGCCGAATCCTTTTGAATTGTAAAATGCTTTTCTCCACAACATGTACTCACTAAAACCACCAGGTCCAGCACAAACATCAGCAAAGTAGAAGGTTGAAGCTTCTCTGTCTGCATTGATTCGGTCGCTTTCCTTGTCCAGCGGGTTTTTGGTGCGCCGTTTGACTTCATCAAAGTCTCTGCTCAAGCGCCAGTCATAGATCCTATCCACATTTGCAGTTTTCATGGCTGCTCTTAAAATTATTTGATGTTATAAGAGCACTACCTAATACTAGGTATGATTTTCGAAATTTTGTTAATTTCAATTATTTGCTTTTGATAAGACTATTACAGCAGTAAAAGTTGGCATGTGTACTTTTGCCCTTTTTTCTACTTTTTTTTTGAATGCGCGCTTTTTTGAATTTTATTTTTTTGGCTGTTCGGTGCATCTTTAATAGGGTTGTCGAGGCGAGGCCTCGATTTCGAGGATTCCCCTCGAATCCTCGAAAAATTTCGAGGTTCGAGGCGAAGCGAGGCCTCGAAAATTTCGGGGATCGAGGTTCGAGGCGAAGCGAGGCCTCGAAAATTTCGGGGATCGAGGTTCGAGGCGAAGCGAGGCCTCGAAAATTTCGGGGATCGAGGTTCGAGGCGAAGCGAGGCCTCGAAAATTTCGAGGATCGAGTTTTGAGGCAAAGCCTCGCTTTGAAAATTTTTAAAATTGAAGAGAAAATTGAAGTTTAAAATTGAGGAGAAACGGGGGGAGGTATAAGGAAAATTCGGCTGAGAGCGGGGGGAGCGGGGGGAGCGGGGGGAGCGGGGGGAGCGGGGGAGGGAGGGAGGACAACCCTACTTCTGAAAGGTGTTTTTATAAGGCTAGTTTTCTCTTTGCCAATTCGCTCAGGTCTCGTCTAGCAAAACAGGCTGCCTCTAATCTACTAATCATCAAAGCTAATCTAGCGGATGAAATCTTGAAGAAAGCAAGTGAAACAAATCAAGATGAACAAAAAGAAAAAGTTGATATCTTATTAAAAGAGGATGATATACTGTGTTAGAAGATTTAATGTATTTTTGGGCCTAATAAAGTCATTTCGGTTGTGTATGCAAAATTTTCGAGTTTTCGAGGCGAGGTTTCGAAATTTTCGAGGCGAGGTTCGAGGCGAGGCATCGAAAATTTCGAGGTGCGTTCGAGGTATCGAGGTCTCGCCTCGAAAAATCCGAGGCCTCGACAACCCTAATCTTTAAGCACCCATTTTTCTCTTTTCTATTTTTTTAACTTAGGTGAGGCCTTAGGCTTAGGGTAGGCTAGCGCAAGTTAAGATGGGCTCAAACATGTGGCCCAAATAGCAAAAAAAAACTAACATTATAAAAGGCGTGAATTCAAAAAAGTGGAAAAACTGCTACAACCTTATAAGTTAACTGTACAGATTTAAAAAACATAAAACGGGTCAAACCTATTCTGGAAGAAACCAGCTTTTACTGTTTCATATGGATTGGCTCTAGCTCTCGCCTCATTCAGAGTTCTGTTGTCGAGATAGTTGAACACATTTTTACAATTGATCAGCTCAGCAATCAGCTCCCCAGGGCAGTATCTGTCCTCATCGTCGATTGTTTTCTTGGGCTAAATCAAATGGTAAAGTCGACTCTCTCCGTAGTGACCACCTTGGGGTCGTGATAAAGCAGGAACCCTGTAGAGGGAGTCCACCTCACAGTAATCCTTTCAAAAGTTTAATTCACCTTGCTTTGAACTATCCACTCCAAGTTGACACTTTTTCGCATTTGATCCCTCACCCAACTGTCACATTCAACCCATAATGGCTTCTCTTTGATGGATTTGATCTCGGATTCAGTGTCAATCTCGAACTCCGTATTGGGAGCCAGTGCTTTGGAGGCTTCATGACCAAGACCAACGCGTCCATGTTGGTTAAATGCCTCTATAGGGTTGACTATTCCCTGTCCTGACCTTCCTAGTCCACTGCCTTCTTTGTATCCAGCTTTTTTCATGAGATGCATGCCAATGCCACCTGCTCTGTTCGGCTTGGAAAAACCTAAAACACAAAAAATTAATTTTCAGTTAGTAAAAAAATTCAGACCTGTTCTAGCCAGTTTAGCTGGTGGCTGATCCCCATCATCTTGGTTGTTGGCTCCATCTTTAGTATTGTTGTCTTCTTCCCCATCAGAGGAGGAAGAAGAAGACTCAGCAGAAGGAATGCGTGAATGAGCATAGGTCTCAATGTCCTGTTGATATTCTTCAACAAGGTCTCTCTTCCTGTCTCTCTTCAAGTACTCAAAACCCTCTTTTCTACCGTCCTAAAAGTATTGCGTAGATTTGCAACCCGAGTTTTATTTTGAATCTATTACTTGACTGTTGGTATTCTGTTTGCCTGCTCCATGACTTGAGCCTGGCTTAGAAGAACTCATTGATAAATAGCGACTTCAATTACCTAAAAAACGATCTGGCTTAATATGAAGATGAGTTAAAATTTCAAGAATAATAATCATCACTGAAAAAAATAAATTATTCATTTGCTTATCAGTATCTGTTGATTAACCAATATTTTTTGATAAAATATACAGCATATTTTCTTAGGACCAAGACCGTGATATGTTTTATCGATGGCTATATTATATCCGTGATGTTCTACCGTAACAGTTCTCTCGAGATGGAAAAAACATCATTTGAATACAGGATTTTTCGTTTATTTTGACGGTGATTTGCAGTAGGTAGCAAAATGAAGACGGTTTCTGACGATAAAGCAGCCATGGAAATCATTCCGATCGATTTATCGATATTTTTTAGCCCTACAACTAACAAATTTCAACTCAATCACCAAAAATTGAAAAATAAATAAAGTGTGCAGCCAGAGGAATTAGAACTAACCAACCTTTAAATGTGTTAATATTTGGATTTTGAACGTTTCCATGCGAGACCAGATACGGACAGTAGATGTACCCAACCCTCTGCTTAAAGACGCTCTGGGGCAGGTTGACGGAGCTAATTATTGCTGCTCTTTTCTACAAATGCAACTTCGTCCTATACCTGCCTCTAGAGAAGAAGCTGTTCTTGTTCACTAACTTCTCTGCTGAATCGAAATGGTGAGTGTTTATTGAATAATTATCTTGAATTATAGGCTAAATCTCTTGTTTCAAGACGCATTCCATTGATGCCTGGAGTTTCTACTTCCTTGATCAGGTATCGATATGCTTACTTCGATGTTATAGGCTAAGAAAAAAAGTTCTAACCGAAATTTGGTGTATTTTTTGTCTTTTCAATGATACGTTATTGATGTTCCTGTTGAAATTTAATGAAGTAATATGATTGGTGTAAAAAAGTTGCTGTGTTCTAACGAACATTAAAATTATCAAAAATAGCAATCAAGAGCAACGATAACTAAAAAAATGTTGGGCCAACAGCTTTCCAGTGAAAAATTTCATTCTAAAAAAGGTTACCATGCCAAAAATTCCTAGAATTTCTTGAAATAAAGTATTCATTGAGGTCTTTTAGGATTAGGGGATGCCAGTGTTTTTCCCAAACAACTAAACAAGCCAGAACAACATTTTCGAGCACATCCTCAATTGCATTGCCTACCATGTCCCTAACCACAAATCCTCAATTGCATTGCCTACCATGCCCCTAACTACAAATCCTGAATTGCATTGCCTACCATGCCCCTAACCACAAATCCTCAATTGCATTGCCTACCATGTCCCTAACCACAAATCCTCAATTGCATTGCCTACCATGTCCCTAACCACAAATCCTCAATTGCATTGCCTACCATGTCCCTAACCACAAATCCTCAATTGCATTGCCTACCATGCCCCTAACCACAAATCCTCAATTGCATTGCCTACCATGCCCCTAACCACAAATCCTCAATTGCATTGCCTACCATGCCCCTAACCACAAATCCTCAATTGCATTGCCTACCATGCCCCTAACTACAAATCCTGAATTGCATTGCCTACCATGCCCCTAACCACAAATCCTCAATTGCATTGCCTACCATGTCCCTAACCACAAATCCTCAATTGCATTGCCTACCATGCCCCTAACCACAAATCCTCAATTGCATTGCCTACCATGTCCCTAACCACAAATCCTCAATTGCATTGCCTACCATGCCCCTAACTACAAATCCTGAATTGCATTGCCTACCATGCCCCTAACCACAAATCCTGAATTGCATTGCCTACCATGTCCCTAACCACAAATCCTCAATTGCATTGCCTACCATGCCCCTAACCACAAATCCTGAATTGCATTGCCTACCATGCCCCTAACCACAAATCCTCAATTGCATTGCCTACCATGCCCCTAACCACAAATCCTCAATTGCATTGCCTACCATGCCCCTAACCACAAATCCTCAATTGCATTGCCTACCATGTCCCTAACCACAAATCCTCAATTGCATTGCCTACCATGCCCCTAACCACAAATCCTGAATTGCATTGCCTACCATGTCCCTAACCACAAATCCTCAATTGCATTGCCTACCATGCCCTAACCACAAATCCTGAATTGCATTGCCTACCATGTCCCTAACCACAAATCCTCAATTGCATTGCCTACCATGCCCCTAACCACAAATCCTGAATTGCATTGCCTACCATGTCCCTAACCACAAATCCTCAACTGCATTGCCTACCATGCCCCTAACCACAAATCCTCAATTGCATTGCCTACCATGTCCCTAACCACAAATCCTCAATTGCATTGCCTACCATGCCCCTAACCACAAATCCTCAATTGCATTGCCTACCATGTCCCTAACCACAAATCCTCAATTGCATTGCCTACCATGCCCCTAACCACAAATCCTCAATTGCATTGCCTACCATGCCCCTAACCACAAATCCTCAATTGCATTGCCTACTATGCCCTAACCACAAATCCTCAATTGCATTGCCTACCATGCCCCTAACCACAAATCCTCAATTGCATTGCCTACCATGCCCCTAACCACAAATCCTCAATTGCATTGCCTACCATGTCCCTAACCACAAATCCTCAATTGCATTGCCTACCATGCCCCTAACCACAAATCCTCAATTGCATTGCCTACCATGCCCCTAACCACAAATCCTCAATTGCATTGCCACCATGTCCCTAACCACAAATCCTCAATTGCATTGCCTACCATGCCCCTAACCACAAATTCAATTGCATTGCCTACCATGTCCCTAACCACAAATCCTCAATTGCATTGCCTACCATGTCCCTAACCACAAATCCTCAATTGCATTGCCTACCATGTCCCTAACCACAAATCCTCAATTGCATTGCCTACCATGTCCCTAACCACAAATCCTCAATTGCATTGCCTACCATGTCCCTAACCACAAATCCTCAATTGCATTGCCTACCATGCCCCTAACCACAAATCCTCAATTGCATTGCCTACCATGTCCCTAACCACAAATCCTCAATTGCATTGCCTACCATGCCCCTAACCACAAATCCTCAATTGCATTGCCTACCATGCCCCTAACCACAAATCCTCAATTGCATTGCCTACCATGCCCCTAACCACAAATCCTCAATTGCATTGCCTACCATGCCCTAACCACAAATCCTCAATTGCATTGCCTACCATGTCCCTAACCACAAATCCTCAATTGCATTGCCTACCATGCCCCTAACCACAAATCCTCAATTGCATTGCCTACCATGCCCCTAACCACAAATCCTCAATTGCATTGCCTACCATGCCCCTAACCACAAATCCTCAATTGCATTGCCTACCATGCCCCTAACCACAAATCCTCAATTGCATTGCCTACCATGCCCCTAACCACAAATCCTCAATTGCATTGCCTACCATGCCCCTAACCACAAATCCTCAATTGCATTGCCTACCATGTCCCTAACCACAAATCCTCAATTGCATTGCCTACCATGTCCCTAACCACAAATCCTCAATTGCATTGCCTACCATGTCCCTAACCACAAATCCTGAATTGCATTGCCTACCACGCCCCTAACTACAAATCCTCAATTGCATTGCCTACCATGTCCCTAACCACAAATCCTGAATTGCATTGCCTACCATGTCCTAACCACAAATCCTGAATTGCATTGCCTACCATGTCCCTAACCACAAATCCTGAATTGCATTGCCTACCATGTCCCTAACCACAAATCCTCAATTGCATTGCCTACCATGTCCCTAACCACAAATCCTGAATTGCATTGCCTACCATGTCCCTAACCACAAATCCTCAATTGCATTGCCTACCATGCCCCTAACCACAAATCCTGAATTGCATTGCCTACCATGTCCCTAACCACAAATCCTCAATTGCATTGCCTACCATGCCCTAACCACAAATCCTGAATTGCATTGCCTACCATGCCCCTAACTACAAATCCTCAATTGCATTGCCTACCATGCCCCTAACCACAAATCCTGAATTGCATTGCCTACCATGCCCCTAACCACAAATCCTGAATTGCATTGCCTACCATGCCCCTAACTACAAATCCTCAATTGCATTGCCTACCATGTCCCTAACCACAAATCCTCAATTGCATTGCCTACCATGTCCCTAACCACAAATCCTGAATTGCATTGCCTACCATGTCCCTAACCACAAATCCTGAATTGCATTGCCTACCATGTCCCTAACCACAAATCCTGAATTGCATTGCCTACCATGTCCCTAACCACAAATCCTGAATTGCATTGCCTACCATGTCCCTAACCACAAATCCTGAATTGCATTGCCTACCATGTCCCTAACCACAAATCCTGAATTGCATTGCCTACCATGTCCCTAACCACAAATCCTCAATTGCATTGCCTACCATGTCCCTAACCACAAATCCTGAATTGCATTGCCTACCATGTCCCTAACCACAAATCCTCAATTGCATTGCCTACCATGTCCCTAACCACAAATCCTCAATTGCATTGCCTACCATGTCCCTAACCACAAATCCTGAATTGCATTGCCTACCACGCCCTAACTACAAATCCTCAATTGCATTGCCTACCATGTCCCTAACCACAAATCCTGAATTGCATTGCCTACCATGCCCCTAACCACAAATCCTGAATTGCATTGCCTACTATGCCCCTAACCACAAGTAAAAAAATCACAATTAATACGTTAATTGAAAATTTTAACGTAGCATTTTCTAGAAATTACGTAGAAATAGCCCAAAAATTTACAACGCGTCTCGACTGAAAAAACGAGAAGAGTACTCCTGGTTATGCAAAGAAAAAAGGGTTTTGGCAGCACGAACTTACGACACGTGATAGTTGAGCAAAACGTGTTTAAATAAAAATAAAAAAAGCGCGAATTCAAAAAATGTCACAAAAGTGGCCAAACACCTTAAACGCCACAACGGCTAAGAAAACATAAAAGTACGATAGCCTACCCGTCCAAAAGCGTCAAAAAGCGCCAGAAAAAACGGAAGAAAAAAGGGCCTGGAGGATTCGAATAGTCAAGCGTTCTTCACGTAAACTCCTAAAGTGAGCCTGGTTCCCGGAGCATTGATTATATTAGGTTGTCCCAAAAGTTGTGAGACTAACCGCATGAATTTTTTTGTGAAATTTTTTGAGTGATTTTTTAAACGTATTTATATTATTCGTGCATGTTTAAGTATTCTTGAGGATATTTTTCAATTATTTGTATTTTGAGTTTGTTTTTAGCAGATTCCAGCTAACACATTATTCAAAAGCTTTATTCAACAAAATAATCTCCATCACATTCAACAACATATAAAATCAAAAATAATGGCAACACATCAATGGTATGATGGCATTATTGGCATTAATGGTAACACAAGTGAAAATAGCCTCAAGAATACTTAAACATGCACGAATAATATAAATACGTTCAAAAAATCACTCAAAAAATTTCACAAAAAAATTCATGCGGTTAGTCTCACAACTTTTGGGACAACCTAATAGGAAAAATTTTGCTTAAAGGGGGCGGGGACACGGGGAGAATTCCGCGGGAGACAATTCCGCGAGAGACAATTCCGCGACGGATAATTCCGCGACAGATAATTCCGCGACGGAGAATTCCGCGGAATTTCAATTTTTGACGTCCCCGCTATGCAAAAACCAAATTCTGACACCGGATTCGTGTTCATAATGGTCGATTGCATACCCAGGTGTTTTTAAATCTAAAACTCGTGGTCAAATTTGAAATATCAATTTTTTTTTTCAGTGTCCGGTGTCAATCCAATCCGGTGTCAGAATTTGGTTTTTGCATAGCAGGGACGTCAAAAATTGAAATTCCGCGGAATTCTCCGTCGCGGAATTATCTGTCGCGGAATTATCCGTCGCGGAATTATCTGTCGCGGAATTATCCGTCGCGGAATTGTCTCCCGCGGAATTATCGCCGTGCCGGGCGGGGGGTATGCGGTAGTTATGAATATTTTCTCGCTGAATGGTTCAAATCCCAATACGAGCATTCGACTATTTTTAGATTAATATTTTTCATTCTTATATCTCATTCTTTTATGAACTTTTTTTTCTAAATTCACGTATTTTTTCTGAGATCGTAGTTCTGCATTTAACTTACCGCTGAAGTCAACCAAAAAGAGTAATATAGGCAGGAGAAGAGCAAGAAGAATTGGGAAGGATATATACGTAAAATCATGTAAGTAATTCATTTTTTATGACAAAAACGATGATTTTGCGATTTTAAAATAATTGATTAGTTTTTTTATTCTGACGAAATTTCAATTTTTTAGGTCATCCAGGTGGATATCCACCTGATCAGTTGGTACCTACCCTTGGTATTGGCCTCCAGGTGGAAAAAATCTAGATTTTGGTCTTAACAAACCAAATTACACACACAATTTTACATTTGATGTAAAGGTTTCTTTTTATTTGGCTGAATTTTATTTTTCAAGCTATCCTATCTGACCAGGTGGTATCCACCTGAGGTTTCGGAGCTCGGGTGTGTAAAATCGGGATTTTAGACTTAAGAAACACGATTTGGCAGAAATTTTTACGTATGATAGCATGATATGTTTTTTTATTTGACCAACTTTTGATTTTTCAGGCTATCCAGGTGGATATCCACCTGACCCTAGAGATGCGATCCATCAGATGTTCAAATCGAGTCATGAAAAGTTCAAGTTCCAACATTCTTCATTACCTTTTCAAAATTTGGTGCCCAAATGTACTTGCAAATGTCTAAAATGGCAGAATCATCTTTGAGAAAAAGATTTTGATTGTTTGATTATTGTTCAACTTTGTTATTTTATGTTCTGAAAAATTCAATAAATTGTTTATGTTAGTTGGAAATGTTCATAAACTTCGAAACGTCCCTTTACCGAAACAAGTGAAAGATTGGATCATGTAAAACAAATAACGTTAACAAATAGGATAACGTTAAACGTGATCCTATGAAATCGTTAAACAAAAAAGAGCGGGACGGCTAGAGAAATCAATATGGATAAGAATGTCAACATCCAAGATCCTTTCGAACTGAATCGAAATTTAGGTGCTTTTTGTAGCACATGTAAGTGCTTTCTCATTTTGTGATTCATAGCTTTGATTTATTTTACAGATTATTCCCGAGTGAAGCATATGTATCTGCTAAATGACGAAAGCATCTGCCAAATGACCATAAACGATATCTGTGGGCGACTTGTGCACAACTATTTTTCTCCTGTAGCGTGGCAGACCTACGCCTTTCACTATTCCACAGTTTGATGGGTTTGATGCCATATTAAAAGGTCGTAGACCAGATACTCTATGTTATACCTAATTGACTCTAACTTCGAGTAAATGACACTACCAAGCACTACACTACCGTATTTACCATACCTTGGGGTTGGTTGGGGTTATGCGGTAGTTATGAATATTTTCTCGCTGAATGGTTCAAATCCCAATACGAGCATTCGACTATTTTTAGATTAATATTTTTCATTCTTATGTCTCATTCTTTTATAATTTTTTTTCTAAATTCACGTATTTTTCCTGAGATCGTAGTTCTGCATTTAACTTACCGCTGAAGTCAACCAAAAAGAGTAATATAGGCAGGAGAAGAGCAAGAAGAATTGGGAAGGATTGGATTGAAAGATTTCCTGGGGGAGTTTGAAACTATTTTAGCATGATCTTATTCGGATGGTTAGGCGTCGAAATGAATAAAAACAGACACATCGTTCAGAATTCCACCCTGAACCACTCAAAACTACTATAAACCTCGAGTTCTGGGCGATTAAGCCCATCGGACCGGAATTCAGATCCGCTCAATCGTTTTTCCGCAAAAATTTTGCCCACCTTTAGTAAAACCCTCATAAAACTTTTTATTTCTGGCATTTGGCCACTCCGGAGTGGGTTCTGACTCATCTGGTCTTTCTCTACCCCTAAATTTCAAACATAAATGACCAATTAAAAAAAATGTTGATTTCGTGTAGAGAATAAAATTAGGGACAAAAAAACGAGTAAAATTGGGACAAAAAGAAGTATGTTTGGGACAAAAAAAGTAAATTTGGTACAAAACATATATAACCATTTCTAAACTTGTGCGAGTTGGGTTTCGTTCCAAATTCCTATATGTATACCGCGAAAAGTCTATTACTGAAAAAAAACACAAATCCGCTTATAAAAGAAAGAGATAATGAGATAATAATGAGACTAGCTCGGGGGGCCCGCCTATCGGCGGACCACCCTCGCCTTGGTCAAGGTTCAAATGTAATGCTAAAAGCTAAAAACAGCCAAATAAAAATAAAAAAAAAACACAACACAATTAACCTTAAATCATGAGCCTATGCAGAACACTTTAATTGCTTTCCTGCAATGCCTATTTTTCTGCTTAAACCGTCTGTTTTCACTGTTTCACGGCAGCAAAGTGAAGAAAAAATTAATACGGTCACAAAAAACTGTAGTTGAAATAGAGAAGTTTTTGTCTTAAATCCTCATTAAGACAAATCTTTATTCAAATTCGGTTAAAATATTATAAACTATACATAAAATATCTATTGACGTGTCGCTTTACACTTGTTTCCTCTCGAGACAAAAAACATTAAAATTCAAAAGAAGACCAAAAATCAAATTCCCACCAAATGACCACCTCCATACTATTCGCCACGCCCCATTCTAAACTCGTCATTTCTCGCCAATCTTTTTTTTTAAATGAAAGCTGACATTCAGGGCTACAACGTGCACTACGCGCCTTGGCCGTCTCACCCACTTAGTTCCGAGATTTTGACTCTTGAACGAAAAAAACGACAATTTGCTCACTAAAACCCAAAAATTGAAACCAAAAAAAATCTCAAAACCAAAATCCACAACAGCCATTCTACTCCTGAGATTCCAAGCTTCAATTTAAAAAAAAATCGACAAAAAACCAAACAAAAACATATCAAACTAACCCAAAACATCAATTGTCCGCAGACAGACAGACAGACAAACAAAACATCTCTAATACCATATAGGAGATAAGGAAGAACTATTCTTGAAAGTAGCGCCTTATAAGATTGTGAAATCAGGTATTTGGCACAGTGTTGCAGGGTTTAATTTGCTCTATTTTCAAATAAAAAAATTTGTCAAAGTTTGATAAGTGTTTTTGTTTTTAATCAAACAAATGCTTTTTGTCGTTATATAACGTTATACTTTTCGTTTATCTCCATATATATAAATTACCTTACCTTACATACCGTATTTATTCTAATAGAAACCCCGGGGTTACTATTTTTCAATTCTCTAAAAATCTTGAAATTTTCAATCAAAAATAATCCTAACTCTGAAATCTTAGTCAAAAAATAGGGGGGTGGTACTATTAGAGACGGGGTTTCTATTAGAATAATTATGGTATACTGTTAATTTTAGATTGGCGTAATAATAACAATAAATGACTCTTGCTATGGAAGTTGATGAAGGCACCAGCTTGAAAGCATATTCAGAAGGAATCGTTTTTGTAATAGTTTTTTTTATTTTGACCGGTTACTACCTGATAATCCATACACTTTTTCAGGAAGATGAAGACATCGCTTATGAGGAGGTTAGGCTTTAACCATTACTTACTTTTGTAACTAATGGATATATTAGATTATTAAATTTGAAAAAACAAACCTTTTTAGGACATTATCCGAAATGAAAATTCTCTACGCTCCTGGCAACGTTACATTGACCATAAGATCAAGTCAAAGGCTCCTTCCAAGCAAGTGCGAATCGTCTTCGAGAGAGCACTGAAATTCTTCAATCGCAGTTACAAGCTTTGGTTTAATTATCTACGCTACAGAAAAAAAATAATTGCGCACAAGTCGCCGACAGATATCGTTTACGGTCACTTGGCAGATGCTTATGAAAGGTGTTTGGTTTTCCTGAATAAGGTTAGTCTAGTCATTTTCAGTCATTGTATTGACTTTAAAGCAATTTAATTTTTAGATGCCTAGAATTTGGATCGACTACTGCAATCTGCAAGTACGTCGTGGTCAAATTTGTGAAACAAGGCGGGTTTTTGATCGAGCCATTCGTGCTCTTCCGATAACTCAGCACATGCGCATCTGGCCGTTGTATATTGATTTTGTGACTTCACACAACATTCCGGAAACAGCAATTCGTGTGTACCGTCGCTTCTTGAAGGTGTACCCAGCAGCCAGAGAAGATTTTGTGGAATATCTTATGAAGATTGACAAACTGGATGATGCAGCTAATCAGTTGGCCATTCTGGTAAATGAAGACAAGCCAGTTAGTGAGAAGGGCAAAACTGGTCATCAAGTAGGTTTTTTTCAATTGCTAAGTTCACTTCAATTGTTTTTTTCAAAAACTTGTAGTTGTGGACAGAGCTGTGTGATCTTATCTCAAAGAACCCGAACAAAATATTTTCTCTTCCTGTGGATCCTATCATTCGTCAAGGCATCAATCGTTATTCTGATCAAGTGGGCATACTGTGGTTAGCCCTTGCGGAATACTACATTCGGACACCAAATTTTGAAAAGGTAATGAATGACTTAAACAGTCTTGTGCAGGTATCCCTGGTCTGTGTGAGAAATATTTTGAGCTGGTTAGGGAAAAAGTAAGCAAGTATTTTTGAGGTATCAAAAAGTCAATTTCATGTTATCCCCATAAATCATTTATCGAAAATTTCTCTGTTCTGTCTCCAGAAACGTGGACTTAATTTTTCCCCAACTGGCAAACATGAGTTAATATCTAATATTTAGCGACCTTTGAATTCTAACTTACTTTGTTTTAGGCTCGGGATGTTTACGAAGAAGCTATGGTGGACGTAAAAACTGTGAGAGATTTTACCCAAATCTTCGATGCCTACAGCAAATTCATGGAGAGAATCACCAGTATAAAAATGAACGAGTTGGCTGAAGCGAAGGCGGATGAGTTGGAAGAGCGAGAGTTGGAACTTGAACTTTTCATGACTCGATTTGAACATCTGATGGATCGCAGGCCTTTGTTGCTTAACAGTGTTCTCTTGCGTCAAAATCCGTTAGTTCATTTACTTATTAAATCATTTTTTAAAGCAGTTGAACTTGATTAATATTATATTCTATTATATTAATATTCGATGTTGCGAAGAAATTTTAATTTTACAATTTTTAGTCACAATGTTCATGAGTGGCTCAACAGGGTTGAAATTTATGAAAATTCCCCAGAAAAGGTTTGTTTTAATTCAGTAGTGGGGTAAAGGCCTGACGTCCTATACACTGATTTCTGTTTTGGGGACCAGTGGATAAGCGTAAGCACTCTAACTATGATTGTGGGCGAGCATGTTCGATATCCTATGCCTATGAATTTTTGTCTGTTTTCAGGTTTCGATATTGCGTTAGAGAAATTTTTTCGCTGTGTGAATTTAAGTTATAAGTATACAGTCGAGTCCAGCTAACCCGGCACCCGCAATAACCCGGCACTTTTTGAAAATTTGGTTGGCTGGCAAAGAAAATCAATTAACCCGGCACTTTTTGCCGGTCCCAGTGGTGCCGGGTTAGCGGTACTCGACTGTACCATGAACTCTAACAGAGTTGACTCAAGCAAGAAAAATTGAAAGGTAGGTCAAACCCGATGCCTTAAAATATGGTGGGGTGCTAATTCTTATCTACTCAGTCGACAAGACAAAAATCGGTCAATCGGTTACTCTCCTGGTACACCAAGAAAAATTTTCAGCAGATCGAGACTTTTGAACACGCCGTGAAGACAATTGATGTGAAGCAACAAGTTGGCAAGCTCAGTGTTCTGTGGATCGCCTTTGCTAAGCTTTACGAAAAATCTGAGAAACTTAACGAAGCTCGTGAGGTCTTTGAACGAGCTGCTCAAGTAAACTTCTCAAAAGTAGATGAACTAGCAGCCGTCTGGTGTGAGTATGCAGAGTTTGAACTGCGGCACAGGTTAATTTCGTCTTATTTCTGAGTCTTATTCTAATCTTGGTTTTCAGTAATTACGAAAGAACGGTTGCATTGCTGAAGCGAGCTACTGCCCTCCCTCCTAAGCATGAGAGCTACTTCGATGAAACTGCCAAAGTTCAACACAGAGTCTTCCGCTCTCTTCGTCTGTGGTCATTGTATGCTGATATTGAAGAAAGTCTGGGTACCGTGCAATCTTGCAAAGCTATCTACGAGCGCATTCTGGATCTCCGAATAGCCACGCCACAGATTGTGATCAATTATGCTATGTTTTTGGAGGGAAATAACTACTTTGAAGAAGCATTTAAGGTAAGTAGTTGCATTAAAAACTTTTCAGACTGTTTCATTTTAGGCATTCGAGAAGGGGATTGGAATTTTCCGGTGGCCTTTAGTGTTCGACATTTGGAACATATACCTGACCAAGTTCATCAACAGATATGTGCGTTAACAAGATTTTTACTGAATAAATTAAGACAATTTTTAGGGTGGCAAAAAACTTGAGAGAGCCAGAGATCTTTTCGAGCAATGCTTAGGTTAATATTATTTGTGTTCTTTTTCTTTTCTTATAATCCTAATAGCACATGGGAAACTTAATAAATTAAAATTTAATTTTTAGACAAGTGTCCACCGAAGTTTGCGAAAAGTGAGTCTTTTAGAAAACTGAAGTAACAAAAAAATTTCTTAAGATATTTTCTTGCTGTATGCTAAGTTGGAGGAAGAGCACGGTTTGTCTAGACACGCTATGGAAATCTATAATCGTGCAACCGAAGCAGTTGAGAAGGAAGAAATGCATTTGGTATGATTAAGATTCCCGTTAGTTGAATCTCATCAATTTATTAATTTGTATAGATCTACAACATATACATCAAGAAGGCTATGGGATTCTACGGCGTATATTTTTTCCTTACCCGTCGTTGTCCTTCTACGTTGTCTTTCATTTAGATAACAAAAACAAGACCCATATTTGCATCAGCTATTGAGCGTCTGCCTGAAGATCGCTCTAGAGAAGCTAGTTTGAGATTCGCACAAGTGGAAAGAAATCTTGGTGAGATTGACCGAGCCAGAGCTATCTATGCCCATTGCGCAGAAATTTGTGATCCAAGGGTGAGCCTTGTTTAAAGTTTAGATGTTGATTCATGTGCCGAAAATTGTTTAGGTTCATCCGCAATTCTGGGAAACGTGGAAGGAATTTGAAGTAAAACATGGTAACGAGGATACTATTCGAGAAATGCTTAGAGTCAAGAGATCTGTCCAGGCTACGTACAATATTAATGTCAATTACATGAGTGCACAGGTATAGATATGTAATACACCAAATATAAATTTGACCATTGTACTATTCAGATGTTGGCTACCATGGGTGGAAAGGCTGAAATGGCTGGTGAGCTGAGTGCGGCAGACAGCATGGCTCAACTAGAAGCAAGAGCTCATCAAATGGCACAAGATGAGGCTATGGCATCAAAGAAACTGTCGCTAGGTGTTGGTTCAAACTCCAGAATTTCCTTCGTCAGAGGAGAAAGTAGGACTACCAGGAAAGCAGTCACAGAAAATCCGGAAGAGATTGATATTGACGACGTCCAGGATGATGAAGAAGAGAGTGGGGAAGAAGAAGACGCCAAACAGGAAGCTGCTCTAGCTTGAATTGTTGTTCTTTATTGTCGTGTTGTTTCGTTTAAAAAAGCATACAAACTACAGTTGTCAGTTTACTAATTGATTTGGTTTCTTTTGTGAGCGTTAAGTCTCTGTAGACAGTTTTTTTATGCTGTGAATAAAAGTAAAAGTTTGAATAAATTAGAACACATTTTGAAACCACATAATTGATATCTGAACTGACTATCTAATATTTATCTACTCATGATTATACCAACGCTATTGGCGTTTTAATAGCATTTTTGTTTTACGCACATGATTGTATATTTGTTGAACCTGTAGTCAAAACTTCATCTTCGCTTTAAGATACTACAACTACGGAAAATGAGTGCTGCAGGCAAAGCGTGGTCAGACATGTTGGTTATGCAAGATTTAGGTTTGTTTTTTGGATGACCTAAGATTGATAATACAGCCAACTGAGATAAGGAGGTGTATATCAGAAAGATCGTAGGGTGGTACAACGCTAACACATTATGAAGAGAGAGAATTAAATAATAAAAACTTTACTGGCCACAAAAATTTAAACATATTGTCTAATCTTGTTATGATTTAGAAGACATGATGGGCTCAACAACAGGATCCATCGCAGAAGAGGTGGTTTCCAGAGGAAGTGAATCTTTTCTGTACCCAAAGTTTCAACCAGTGTTCCTAATGTTGAGGAGAGTAGCAAGAACGAAGATAAACAGGAAAAAGTAATTCTTAAATAATTGTATTTTCATAAAATACGAAAGTCCAGTCTTGATATATAACGCTACCAACGTTCGTACGTAGGGTGCGAACATTTTTTATCTCAATATCTGGAGTCTTTAGCCGAAATTGATCCGACAACAAGGTTAAGAAATCGTAAGAATTCCGATTTCACCAGTCGTTTCGGTTTTATTTGGACAAAACACACGAAAGAAAACTGACAAACAATTTCAAAATTCGGGTAAAAACCGTCGGAACCTGAATGAAAACGAACTTTTTTAGATGGCGTTATATCAGTAATCCACTGTATTGCAATATTTAGGAACATCAAGACATTTTTGAATCCACCAGCAATTTGCGAAACGTGGAAAATTTCGGTGTGTCTGGAAATCCCCAAAATCGCAAACTTAAAAGAAAGCGTGTTAGAGGACCAAGAGGAGACAGCCAGTATTCGTCCACCTTATCATTAAATTGCTCTGAGGCTGGAGTCTCCAATAATAATTGGAAGAACAACAAGAAGGTCAAGCATAACCGAGAAGGGAGTGCCAAGTCATCTCCTTTATCAAGTGCGTCAGGTCGGATCCCAGCCAATAAATATGTGCCAAAAGTTTTGCTGAGTTCCGACTATGACAAAGATGCTTTCTTCAATGCTACTTTACCAGTTAACCCGACTTTGGAAGAAACTATTACAATTATTGCCAAGACTCTAGGAGAACAAAAGCCAGTTCGTTGTTATTTTGTTAGCGTTTGACAAACTCTCAATTGTTTTTTACAGGAAATTATTGAGAAGGTGGTTGAACATGTGGGCATTGAAAAGGCTATTGCTTTATTTAATGAGTGCCGGCAAGTGGAAAAAAACGGAGGGATGCTAGTCAACTTTGGGCATCGTCGTCGAACACCAGGAGGAGTGTTCCTGCAGCTCTTCAAAACAGACAAAGAAGTTAGTGAGGATGCCAAGGTAGGTCGCTTATGTGCTATATTTGGATCAAATTGAAATGTACCGCCTAATGTGTGAAATTGGCCGCTTTATTTATTTTTTTGAAAACTGAAAAAAAATTGAGCTGAGCATTTTAAAATGTATTTTTATTAACTTGGGTCTTCAAGGGATACGTTTGTGCGCGACATGAAAATAATGAATCAGAATAAGAACCAGCTATGATTTTCTCTCGTAAAACTTTTTCTATGAGTTATCATAGATGTTTTTGGAGTTTTCTGTCCAATTTTTTAAAGTAGCATAGGGACAAAACGACTGAAAAACGAAATTATTTACTAAAAATAGCAAGGATCTAGTTGCGGTGTCGGGTGGGGTTATCCGTCGCCAAAAAATAAACTTTTTAAATCGCCAAACGATTATTTGGCTTGCCTATAAAAGGGAAATTAGAGATTACGAAAATCGCTAATAAGGGAAAAAAGACAAATGGGCAATTAAGGGTTTGGTAGTTAGTGGGCAATTAGTCTAAAAGGGCAATCACTGAAAATGCACCAAAAAGTAAACTCACCAAACGATTATTTCGCCAAAATTAATCTCGCCAAACGTTTAGCTCACCGGAAAGCAGTTAACCAGAATGACTTAAAAAATAAAATTTATTCGAATCTAAGAATAAACTACTTTTTCTAACCCGAAATTGCAAGTCGAAACCGGTTTGGTAGGACCGAAATTTCGATTTCGCTCACCGGAACGCCAAAACCTTAGTCTAGCTTTATACGACCAAAACTGCGAATTCACCCACCCGAATCCCAAAACCTGGGGTGAGTATCCCTAGGGTCAGGTGGATATCCATTTGGATAGCCTGAAAAGTCAAAAGTTGGTCTTACCAAAAACAAACCATGATGTCATACGTAAAGTCGTGTAAAGAATTGGGTTTTGATAAGACCAAATTTGAGATTTTCTACGCCTGAAAGCCGAAACCTGGGTAAGTAGTCCTCGGGACAGGTGGATATCCATCTAGATGGTTTGAAAAAACAAAGGTTAATCTAAATAAAAAACTAACTATTTTTCCTAACTTAAAATATGTTTAAGGACTTAAGTTTGTCAGAATAAAAATTGCGGTTTTACGTACTCCAAACCCAGAACCCAGGGTAGGTATTCTAGGATCAGGTGAACATCCACCGAAAGGACCTGAAAAATAAAGTTTAGTCAAATTCGAAAACAAACCATAATGTCATACGTAAAATCATGTAAGTAATTCATTTTTTATGGCAAAAACGTAGTTTTGGCGGGCTAATCGTTTGGCAGAATAATAATTTTTTAATCGTTTTGGCGTTAATAGTTTGGCGTTTGGCGAGTTAATTTTTCGGCGACGGATAACCCCACCCGGCGTTTAACTCTAGGCTAGAGTAACACAACTGAATGTCAAAAAATATGTTAAAAACGTTGAAGCAAAACATATTGGCGGTCCACTTAACCAAGAGTCGACTGTATTTTGTTATTAATATTATTTTTTTAGAGTGCTATCGCAAGTTTCACAAAGGAATTGTTTCGTAACAACCCCAAAACTGGCAGGCAAAAATCTTCGTCATCAGGCACAGAGCGGCAAAATATACAATCAATGGACAGCAGTGCGTCTCATGTCCAGACAGAGGAAAACACAGAGGAAAATTCTACAAAAAATAATGTTGATGCCAAATGAGAGGAAAAGTTGTTCTATGTTTAGCGATACATATTTTTTTCTGTAAAATCTATATACTTGGGGATAAACTTATTTTCGATTCAGTTTTTTTTATTCAGTGACAAAACTAACTAACAAAATGAAAGATTGAACAATTTAGTTAACAGGGTGAATATTCTTCAAAAGGGGAGGGGCTATTCGTATCACACTTATTATTTAACGTACACTCTCGGGACCAATCCTGGATGTCCATAAGAAAAAGACGTTTTTTGTAATTTTGGAAGAAACCTTGCACCCCATTTTTTTCACCCAATTTCCTTTTCAGATCATTTTGTTCCCCAACTCATTCTGAACAACTTTAATTCTGGTCAACGTGTTTTTTCATCAAAAATTTTTGAATCCACTTTATAGAAAAAAACTTATTTAATCGCAAAGCTAATTGATGTCGGTGTACGTGCAACTTTTGACGGGGAGTATGAAAAAATAATAAAAATCCAACTGGCTGTTTACATAGTGGCTTTCGGGCAACTTTGCATGCTATATACAATAAAAAATAAAACGTTTTCAAAAAAAGCTGAAAGGTGGTTAAAAATTTAAAAATATTTTTTAACAAAAATCAGCTTGGTACTAGGGTTGCGGAGCTGCGGTATACCGCTACCGCAAATACCGCAGCACTGCGCAAAATTAGTGACTAATTAGCTTATACCGCTGCAAGATATTTTCAAATACCGCAATACCGCAGCAACTCCTTGCGGTATTAGCGGCATTTCGGATTCACGTTTCAATTTGAAACTTTCTAAAACTGCCGCCATTTTCATTTCACATCCGCATATGTTTGTCGCACATTTACACATCTCGTCCTTATGTTCTATTCATTCCAGCTCTTTACAAGATGTCTCTACTCTGGTCTATCAAGCTCATCGATAGCGTAGGCCGTCCACTTTTCACGAAAATCTCATCCACAGAAGCTCGATGCAATGCGTGCGACCCACAAAAGATGCTCATACTAAGCTACCGAAGTCTCCAGGATTTGAAGGCCCATCTCTCCTCCTATGCCGAATATACAAAGAAGCTTGCCGAGCTGGAGTCCAAGAATCAGGAGCAAGTAATAGGGTAACCACGTGGATACCCCAATGACCAGGATCGGGATCGAACCACCGGGATGGGGCCCGAACCATGTATATACTTCCAAACCACCATGATCGGGACCGAACCATATGGATGCTCCAAAAAAAGTAAAAAGGCATTCAATATCCTACCTCTTCGTATTTTATTAATTGATTCTCCAAGGAGTAGAAAAGAAATACCCATCAAAGTCAGAGAAGACCAATCGCAGTTGTTTGTTACCGAACGGAAATAGATCTGTGATCACACGATGCAACTCGAGCAATGCTTCGACGCTACCCCTTCGTCATGCAAAGTACGGCAGCTTCATCCAACATCACCACTGTTTTATGACTGGCTTTTTCCACTAATTGTCGATTGATAAGCATTTTAGGATACATAAATAAAAAAGCAATGATAAAGATAGAGGCGATACTGATATATAACAAACTAGCATGCCTACTAGGATAAAAAATTAGAGTTCTTTTCCGTTGTCGGGACCTCACTTTAAATAAGTTCTTTGAATTCCTTGGTCCTTAGTCGAATCATTGAATAACCATTGAAAATGACAGTTTCTGGTGAGGTCCCGATAAGGAAAAGAACCATTAGTTCATAGATGTCAGTGTAACTTTCACAGCTGTTAAAGCCAGGCAAATTTAAATTTCAGTTTCAAATTATTGAAAGGCTAACCTAGGGTTGCTGAATGGTCATTTAACCGGTCCAATGACCGGTCATTTATTAACATTTGACCGTCAAGGGAATTTCGGTCAAATGATAATTTTGAATTTTATGATCTTCCAACGAAATATTGTTGCACATTGAGTTTTGATTCAAAGCAGTTCATATGTTCCGTCAGTCACTATTCCTTCACTTTCAGTAGAGATGTTGGCACTTATGCCGTTGGGACCCCCCCTCTATTTTGGCACTTTTTAACATGTGTGTTTATTGTGTTCGTCTATAACTTTTTTTGTTACTAGATACAATATTGGCAATGGAAGAGCTTCGAAACACAACTCTAAAAAAATTGTACGAAAAATTGAAGTGGACAAATGAAGAATTCATCGAATGGCTTCAGCATATGAAACTTTTGCACTCTAAGCGCACTTGCGAATGTGGTAAATCTATGAGACTGAAAACTTTTTAAAACAAGTTTAAGGGTCATGATGTAATGTTTTATTTATGGTCCCATGTTGCTGGACTGTACCCTTTTGAATACAAATAAAAATATACAGTTTGTTCATAAATGACAAAATAGAGGGGGTGGCCCCAACGGCATAAGTGCCGAGATGTCAGCCACAAGCAATCCACCAGCGTACCGAACCACAAAGATGCACCCGAACTACCAGCGAGTGCCCCGAACCACGTGTATACACCCGAACCATCCGCGGGTACCGCGAACTACGTGGATACACCAGAACACCCACCCCCTCTCCGCTGCGCCAACAGAAACTGGTCTCTTCGTGGCGGAATTCACACCAAGTTTCGGAACACGTTTGTGGATTTTATTATTTTGGTGGTTTGGATTGTATATTGTTCGGTTGAAGGATGAAGGTCGACACAGCCTCTAAAGTGATGTTCATCAAACACAACTTGATGCTGGAGAACGCTTGTCTTTTCAAGCAATCTGCAGGGGAGAAAGGCGCGGAAGAATCTGAACAATAACAGGAGGCACAAATTGAAGAGGAAATTTTTTGATGAAGTAGAATATTTTGGCTTTGGTTGATTATCGAATTGTTATTTAGAATAAAGATGCTTTTAATTGACCTTGATTACAAAAGTTTTAAAGAAATGGTTGACAAATTGATCACATGACGCAAAAATGCTTGGTAATGTAAAATGACCCATATTTGGTCATTTGCTGTCATTTGACCGGATTATTAAAAGACCGGTCATTTCTGCAACTCTAGGCTAACTGGTCTTTTTAAGGTAATAAATTTACTGAAAGGCAAGCGATGATGGCTACTTATTTTCGGCATCTGTTTTTCTGCTTCTTTTTTTTTTTGTTTTTAGAAAAAAAAACAGGAAAAAAGTCATGGGTTTAGTTATGGGCAGTCATAGACGTAAAGTCCTCCCAAAATTGTTTTTGATCAATTTTCAGACTACATTTTCACCAATTTCGGTTGTTATCAGGTCTGCAGGAAATTGTTTGAGGTGAGGGACAGACACTTTTCAAAAAACTTTTCGAAATTTTTTCAAAAATGTCAAATCTTAAAGTTAACTTCTGTTTTTCTGGTTTTCTGTGTTTTTTCACTTGTTCTTCTGCTTCCGTTTATTGAAAAAAAATTCCGGTTTTCTGCTTATTGTTTTTTATTAAAACCGGGTGCAGCCCTGGTACACACTGTCAAAAAAATAGAAAATTTTGATTTTGTATAGTCCCAAACCATAATATACCAAAGCAAAATCTAAGAACTTCGCCTTTTAACGTTGCATACTGATTTATTTCCACCGAAATTTGAGCTGATTTGTGAAAAAAAATTTAAATTGGCCATGCAAAAGAAGTCATGACCAGTGTTGTTCCGGCGCCGGCGCTGCCCCGGCAAAAAACAGCGCCGACCCGGCGCTCGGCGCCGGCGCTAAAATTTTTTGACCCGGCGCTGACCCCGGCGCTGTTTTTTAAGCAACTATGGCTCCGGCGCTGTTTCCGAAATTTTACTGTCCAATATTAAAAACCCAATTTTTCTTAATTTAAGTTGAAGTATTTGTATGTTCATGCTGCATTTTCTTTCAATTTTTTTTTATATTATACATTTGCTCGATCTTCTAGCTTACTATATTATTAAATTTAACCAAGGCATCAATTCATATTAATAGTAAAAATTGATTTACACAAGTGGTTTTACAAAACAACTATAGATATGCCGTATTCACTTTACTGCTTACTTAATATTTATTTTCATGTGTCTTACTTTTGCAATCCCACAGGGCGTTGGTGAGTCATGAGCGCAGATACTGTGCTGGTGGTTCACGTAGATTATGTAGAAAAGCATCACAAGAAAAATTCCAAATATGAAAAAAGCGCATACAACACAGCAGCATTCTTGCAAAGTATATGCACGGTTGAAAATCCCCAATCGACTGCCGAAACATTTTCTACTTTATCTGCAGAAATAAACTCTTATTTTGATGTTGTATTAAAAAAAAGTGGGGAGTCTGGGTTAAATTTTTGGGCCGAAAAAAGCCAGGTAAGAAGCAAAAAATTGAATTATTTTGGATTAATTATTAATTCAGGAGTTTGCAAAGCTTCCAAAGCTAGCTTTTGTGGTTTTACCAATCCCAGCCATTTCAGAATCAGTTGAAAGATTATTCTCACAGCTTACATTTAATACTAGTGGTCATAAATCCAATTCGGGCCCGAACCTCATAAAATTGAAATGTTTGCTTAGTTTTAATCAAAAATTTATAAACATCTAAATGTACCTTGAATTTTCTGTAAAAATTATGAAACATTATACTTGTCAATATACCTGTCAATAAAAATACAATTTTTTAATATACAGCGAAACCCAAATTTTCATCCCGGCGCCGGCGCTGGGGCAATTTCTTTCAGACGGGAGGCGCCGGAGCCAAAAATTTTTTATGGAGGCGCTCGGCGCCGGCGCTGGGGACTTTTTTGAAAAGAGGTCGGCGCCGGCGCTGGCGCCGGCGCTGATCTCGGCGCCGGAACAACACTGGTCATGACCTTGGAAAAGTATCAAAAAATTTCTAACACACCCTGCACGTACACTTTCTCCGCACTTTTTGCAAACATCTGTACCCAATTCAAAGCACTTAGAGAAAGAAAAGTTACTTATAAACAATGCAAAAGGTATACGCCCAAAAATTAAGCCTGCGCATCTTTATTGAGGCGGGTTCAAAAGGATTGAATAAATGGAGATTCTACGGATTTGAGCTGAAAACGTTGCTGTAATTCTTTGAAGCCGAAAGATTAGAAGCATACAATTCTGCAAGCGTAAGAGGAATCCTTTAGCGACGATCCAATTCACTTCTCATGTGCTCATATGAACGATAGACGACCATTTCAATGCAGCACAGCAAAACCAAAGACCCGAGAATTGCCATAAGCCAAAAAACGGAGCTTGTGAATTGATCTTTGTTGGCAAAGTGGTAATAGTCGTACTTGATGTAACTTAACAAATGGCAAATGCGAGACTGTACTTCATCATCCATGAAAAGAGCAGCGAATAAAGAGCATGTGGAAAAGCAGTAGATCACGATGAAGAAGGCCTAAAACAGGGAAAGTTCAGAAAATAATGTGCCATGACCAAACTGATCCCACATTCATCGCCAAAGAAAGAAGGTAGAACACAGGTTTTTGCAAGCTATGCGCAACGATAATC